>JBBHDX010000178.1:0-69764 GCA_039519145.1 Kokia cookei
CTATATCCAAGAAAAGTGCATGGTTGAGATCGAAACTTCAACTTATGATTATTAAAAGGAGGAAGGTATGGGAAACAACAACATCCAAATATTTGAACATGATCATAAGTTGGAGTCTTACCATAAAGGACAGAATATGGAGATTCTATCTAACAAGATCGGAGTAGCTAACCAATTTATTAGATGAATTGCACATGTAAAAGCATATCCCCAAAATTTCATCGGTAAATTTACATGAGCAAGAAGTGTGAGACCTACCTTAACAATATGCCGATGTTTCCGTTCGACCACTCCATTTTGTTCTGAAGTATGTGGACATGAAATCCTATTAATAACACCATGTTGTGCGAGTAACAATACGAACGACCGAAACTCACCACCCTAATCACTTTGAAACTGTTTAATGTCTCTCCCAAATTGTGTTTTAACCATTCGCTTAAACTGAGTAAAACAGTCAATTGCTTGAGATTTTTGTTGAATGAGAAATAACCATGTAAAGCGATTAAAAACATCAAAAAAAGAGACAATACCAATTACTACTACAGTTAACAGTTGCAGGTCCCCATAATCCGACACTCTTAATTCAAACGAAAAGGTATGCACAGAAGTGGATTTAGAAAATGGCAACTTGTGTGACTTTCCTTTGTGACATGCAGTACAAACATGAACACGATTATTTTTATTCGTGACAACATTACAATTCTTTAAATTTGTCTGAACTATATGGGCTGAAAGATGACCCAAAAAATGATGTCATAGTTTGAACACTTCATCATTGGAGGAACTCGACCCCAAAACAGTATTATATGTTGATGGAGTAACATTGGTAGTAGTCTTAGCAACCGGTGAAACATATAAAGCCCATCATGAGTATGGTCATGCAACAAAACGTCCTAAGTCTGAAGATCCTTAACCACCGTGAAACGAGTGAAAGTCAAAATAAACGTTATTCTCTCAAGAAAATTGTGAGACGGATAACAAACTTTTACGAATATTTAGCACATGTAAAACATTAGACAAATGCAACAATTCGTTCGGTGCAGCCAATGTAGAATTACCCACATACTTAATTCTAACACGCGTTCCATCACCCATTAAGAGCGAAATATTACCTGAATACATAGTGAGATTATTCAGTATAGACGCCTTTTTACACACATGATGAGTGCTCCCGAATCCAGGTACCACGAAGCTCAATTATCATTTGCAACGGGTATAGGGACATACGGCTCGTTCCTGACCAAATGTTCTAGTGCCACAACTCGACCCAACACCATACCCGAATGTAGTGGCATTTGACTCGCTTTCATTCAAGAACTCGGACCTAGCAACATCAGGTATCCGCGGAAGTCCTATACACAACGAAGACCCCATGAGCTGACCTTGAATGAATGGCCTAACACTAACATCATGATTCGGCCCTTGAAAGCATCTTGCTTTAGGCTTTGTGGAACAAGGGATAACCGCTTCAATAGCCATACGCAGCCCAAGTTCCTTATGTCCATGTGACCCAAACATGGCTGGCCTACAAAATTCAATATTATTAACAAAAGGCCTATTAGCATAATACCCACCAAGTTACACATTAAGGTAAAAACTCCTTTGCGTAGCAGTATGCGTTAAGGTATCAAGCACCATTCCTTGTATAGCAGCCAACTCAAAGAATGGTGATCATTCGTGAGACGCCCAAGGAGTCCCCGTCCTTGATGGTCCACTAAAGTACCCAGCAACCTTCGGATCAGTATAAAAACTCTTTTGCGCAACAGCAGCTGCTTCCGCATCAGGGGTCGTTCCTTGTACAACAATCGTTTCAATAAAAGGCGATCGTTCGTGAGGAGCCCGTGAAGGCATTAACCTCGGAGGGCCATCGAACTGTCTATCGAACCTATAGTAACACCGTTGTGCTAAATTACCAAGACGGCGACAGATCTGGCATTGCACACGCCCTCTTGTGCTTCGTCCACGGTCGCCAAAAGAGGTACGACCACCTCTCAAAGACGTCATTGTCCCTAAAAATCCATGATCTGAAACAAGAGGGCAAACCATATTTGCCTAAAATGGGTCTCGAGCACCATTTTTTGCTGTCAATTCTTATCCTCAAAAAGTATGTCAACCAACTTTCTCATGGGCAGTGGTTCAGACGAAAATGATGCAAGTGTGACCATTGCGTCGAACTCCAACGAGATCCTCGCAAGCACTATCTTAACTCTCTTAGATTCCGATATCTGGTGCCTTGAAGCTTCAAGTAACGCACAAGTATTTTGTATTTTAGAAAGATATTAGTACCTTTCTTGATGGAGTGCAATTCATGTTTTATTCTTGACAATTTGGCTCCATTCACACCAGCAAATAGGTGATTTGTAGTACTCCAGATGTCACTACACGTACTCACACCTATAAAACACGACAACAAAGGGGAGCTAATTGTGGATAGCAACCACGATGTGAGTGATTTATCTTGTTATTGAAACAAAGAAAACTCAGGGTTCAAGATCAACTTTCCTTCTTGATGTGGCACAAACCGTGGTGGAATTGGTATAGTTTCGTTCCACGAATCCGATAAACTCATATCCTTCAATTATTAACTTCAAGTGTTGCAGCCATTGGACGAAATCGCTCTCATCTAGCTTTATTGTATCATGTGTAGAAAAGCTTTGGATTAAACGAGATTTGCCAAGATCAACGTTGAATGATGTTGTTGGATTGTAAGCAGAAGGGACTCATTGTGGACGACCATTAGCAGTGGAAGATTCTGTTGACTCTGCGCATGTTTTGCAGTGGAACGATTTGCCCAGGATTTAGGCGACGAATATCATGAAAGGATTATGAAGATATTGGATGATTGAAGAAGATGACAAGCTTAAAGAAATAACATAGAAAGAACAAGTATGTAGCTAAAACTTAGTAAACAATTTCACTGAAATCTGTAAATGTATTCTCCGTTTTAACAGTAGCAAATGTATTGTATTTATACATTGTTTGTAATAACTATTTGCATTACAGTTTAACCAACTAACTATTGATTAGTTACTAACTAAAATTTGAATATACCTACCCTTAACCAATTACTGTTAACTCTAACATTGATTGGCATTTTTGAACTCTAGTAGTTCAAGGGTTCCATAGGGTTTTTCTTATCACTTTTCTTTTTCAATTGTTTTCTATCTTTACTATTTATATTAAATTGACTTGTTATTATCTTTACTTAAAATAATATTATCCTTTCTTTCATTATTTTTATACTTTTTATTTATTCTTTGCTCAATTGAGAAATTCATTTTAAATTCTGCATTATTTTATATCAAGAACAACAAGATTGATTTTTTATACCAAATAATGTGAAACCCGCAAGAAATCAATTTGAAAATACACAAAAAGAAAAAATTAAATAAATTTAAAAGAATAAAATCACTTGTATTTCAAACATTATTAAATAGAAAATGTTTTTAAGTTTATTTCATTTGTTATTTTTCTTTAATTTATGCACCTAATTTATCATTTTCTTTAGACTAACTTAGCATGAGCTTATGTTACAATTTTTAAAATCCTAATGATCTTGTCTTATTAAAACCGATTTAGAGGAAATAGTCAATACAGATACAAAACTACGAATGCTCTACTTATTACTATTTAATGTATGGATAAAATTGCACATAAGCACAAATGTACATTGTTGTTAATGCTATTTAATTTGTGTAGACTTCTTGACTTCATTGTCCCATGTATAACATTTTTAACTTTTATTGTATTTGTGTTTTGCAACTTCATGGTTGTTATGGTGCTTTGTATCAATCCCTTAGTGGACAATCAACCCAATCCTATAATATGTCCACTCGTACACAAAACTACAACCTATATATGAGATAATTCTACTTCTGTGATGCAATAATATTTTGAAATCACGAGAGGGTTTGATAGATCCTTATCAAATTGGTATATTATTCAAAAAAGAAAAACAATAGATGATGACACAAAAAAGATACGTAGGAAATTAGAGATTGTTAAAGTTGTGTGATCCAAATTCTTGTTAAAAAAATTAAACATAAGTAGCAAAATAAAAGAAACTGCAAAAGTGGAATCAATATAAAAGTACACTTATTCTATTTAATATTGTTCAAAATAAGGTGTCTTAATCTTACTACATTAATTTGAGGTTGATGTTTTTATTGGACAACAATATCAAAGAAGGAATAGGAAATAGGAACAACAGAAATTAGGGTTTTTGATTAATTTAAATTTTTTTATTATATTAGGTTTATTAAGAGTTTTAGTTTTAATTATTCTCCTTATTATATTAGGTTTTTATTTCCCTTATAAACTCTAAATTAGGAATTCTATTAGGACTTCTCTTCTGTTATTAAGCCTATAAAAAGGCTGCCATTAGGAAATACAAATTAAGCAATTTTTCTATTAAGAAACGTTATTTTTAAAAGGGGTTCAGTCAAGGATGAATCTGCCTTTTGAGTAACCATAGGTCGAAGCAAGGCTTCTTCCTCGTCTAAACCTGTGACTAGATCTTACGCCAAGGTTCTTAGCAACTTGGTATCGGAGTCAGCTGTCATGGGTGACGAAAATACTTTGTCAGCCAAGCTCGAGGCTTTCATGGAACAAATGGCTACAAGGCAACAAGCATTGGAGGAGCAGGTGGCAATGCCATCTCTTTCGGTCTTAAAGACAATGAAAGGAGATTCAGAAAAAAATTAAGAACAGGGTAGGAGCGGAGGCAGGAAACGAAATTCAAATTCGCAACAAGGTGGGTACATGGTGCCTCGATACTCTGAAATGGAATTTCCCACTTATGACAGTGTTGGAGATCCTTTAGGGTGGCTAAAAAGATGCGAAAAATTTTTTGGCAATCAAAGAACTAATGAGGAAGATAAAGTCAGCTTAGCTTCATTCCATCTCTTAGGAGAGGTACAACTGTGGTTCGATCAAATGGAAGAAGAGGAAGACAATCTTAATTGGAGGCGCTTCAAGGAGTGTTGTCATGTACGGTTCGAGCCACCTATGAGTAATAATCTATTGGGGAACTTGCAAACTTGAGACAAACGGGGATTGTGGAAGAATTTCAATGCCAATTCCAATCACTACTAGCCAAGATTACTGAGCTCAGACCTCGACAACAGGTAGACCTTTTTATTATCGGGTTGGTAAAGGAACTTCGAATTGATATTGAGATGCAACAACCGGGAAACCTTGGAGTAGCAATGAATATGGCTCGAGCTTTGGAACGTAAACAAAAAATCTCTTTCAAAATGATATCTCGAACCAATCTAAACTGGCCAACAATTACGAGCTCTGCAAAGGGAGGGGAACAACCAACGAAATCAATGGGAAATAACAGCAAAATAGGTTCTTCCGTACCATTTATCAAGAGATTAACACGGGCAGAAATGGCGAAAAGACGAGCTAAGAAATTATGTTATAATTGTGACGAGTCTTATTTTATAGGACACAAGTGTAAACGATTATTTTGGATTGAAGTACCAAATATTGAAGATGAACAACATGACGATACAATAGATGATCTTGAAATTTCTTTACATGCGATCAGAGGGACTTGCAATTCATCTAGTATGGAACTAACAGCACAAGTGTCAGGAAAAACAGTATTAATCCTTATTGATTTAGGCAGTACGCATAACTTTCTACGTGAAAGCTTAGTGCCAAAATTAGGGCTAAAAATGCAAAAAAAAAAAAAAATTGGCTGCAAGTATGTGTGGCAAATGGTGAACGCATTCCTAGCACAGGTATTTGTAAATCAGTACAGTTCGTGGTGGAAAATGACAGCTTTCAAGCTGATTTTTATAATATACCATTAAAAGGATTTGATGTGATTTTGAGGGTTAAATGGTCGTGTACCCTTGGTCCAATTTTATGGGACTTCAGCTCTTTGACTATGCAATTTTCAGTCAACAAAAAGAATATACTAAGGCAAGGGCAACACCTAGAGGAAGTCCCACGACTTAGTCTGATGCAAGACAGGATTTAACTACTATTGTCTTGGATAAACTATGAGTAGACTTTGCGTATTTGTTCCAAAAGTCGTCTGGGTTACCTCCTAACCACAAATGTAACCATCGTATAACTCTTAAACCAAGATCTGGACCAATTGTAGTCAAGCCTTATCGATAACCACATTTTCAAAAAGATGAGATTGAGAAGCAGTGTGACAAATGTTACAACAAAGAATCATCCGTCCCAGCAGATCACCATTCTCTTCTTCAGTACTCTTGGTAAAAAAGCATGATTGATCATGGAGCTTTTGTGTTTATTACCGAGAGCTTAATGCCCGCACTGTTCAAGAACAATATCTGATTCCTGTCGTGGATGAATTATTAGATGCACTTCATTGGGCAAAACATTTTACAAAGTTGGATTTACGATCGGGATATTTCCAAATTACAATGGCAACTAAAGATGTGGAAAAGAGAGCTTTTCGAACCCACCATGGACTCTTTGAATCTCTTATCATGCGATTTTGAGCTAACTAATGCCCCTTTAACATTTCAGATCTGATGAATGACATTTTTCGCACCTACTTGCCTAAGTATGTTTTAGTCTTCTTTGATTACATGTCAATTTGCAGCAAAACATGGATTTAAAATCACTATCATGTACGTCTAGTTTTTTAACTCTTGCGCGGACGCATATGTTCGTTCTTAACAAAATCGAAGTGTTCCCTCTGAGAATCTCAAGTAATCTACCTTGGTCATGTCATCCATGGTGAGGAGTCAAGGCTGATCAGACTAAAATTAAAGTTGTCATCAATTGGCCAACTCCTAAATCTACCAAAGCTCTACGAGGCTTTCTCAGGCTTCAACTCCTAAACATGGCAGGGTATTACAGAAAATTCCTCAAGAATTATAGACAAGTGGCTGCACCCTTAACGTCTCTTCTAAAGAAAAATGCCTTCAACTAGACTAAGGAAGCTAATGTTGCCTTCACCCAATTAAAAACTTCTCTTTCACCAGCTCTAGTTTTGCAATTACCCAACTTTGAGGAGGAATTTATGGTTGAATGTGATCTTCTGAGAGTGGGTTTGGAGCCGGACTGCAACAAAAGAGACACCCCCATTGCCTTTTTCAATTGCAAGATTGCAGAGCGACACCTTAAGTTGGCTAACTACGAGCGAGAACTAGATAGGTCTGGTAAAAACAGTGACTCATCGGATACCCTATCTTTGTGGAAGGCACTTCCTCATCCGTACTAATCACTTTAGTCTTAAGTTCTTGTTAAACCAGCAACTTACGACATCCCCACAATAGCATTAGATTAGCAAACCAATTAGGTTTAATTTTCAAGTGAAGTATAAAGTAGGAAAGTCGAATAAAGCTGCAGATGCTTTATCTAGAAAAGACGACGACTCACAACTCCTCATGACTGTTTGCTTCCCCCAAGCTCAAATTCTTAAGGCCATTAGACAAGAAACAAAAGCTTCTCCAAAATTATTACAACTCTAGCAAAGAATTCTATAAAGAGAATTGGGGTCAAATTGGATTGCACAAGACGGGCTGCTTTTCTTCAAAGGGAGGTTGTACCCTCTATCTAACTCTCCATTTATTCCCACTATTATTTGCTCTATACATGCTATGGCACATGAAAGAGGATTGAAAACATTGCATCGTCTTCGTCAAGATTTTTTTTGGAAAGGAACGAAGCTCGCAACCTCAAAGTTTGTGCAAAATTGTTTAGTATGCTAACGCCACAAATGACAAAATTTACAGCCTGCAAGTTTACTTCAACCTATTCCAATTCCACAACAAGTTTGGGCTGATATTTCTATGGATTTCGTCGAGGGTTTACCTAAAGTTAAAGGGAAATCAATACTTATGGTGGTTGTGGACAGACCATCAAAATATGCACATATTTTGCCCCCATACCATCCATTTACTGCTATATCTGTTGCTACCGTCTTCTTTGCAAAAGGTCTTCCGACTTCATGGCTTGCCAGGATACATAGTTTCGGATCGTGATAAAGTTTTCCTTAGCTTGTTTGGAAGGAATTATTTCGTCAGAGTGGTTCTAAGCTCGCTTTTTCTTCAGCATACCACCCTCAATCTAATGGTCAAACAAAGGTAGTTAATCGGACAAATGAAATGTACTTGCGATGTCTCTCTAGTGATCGTCCACGATAGTGGGTCGATTGGGTTCCATAGGCTGAATATTGCTACAATACCTCCTATCACACCGCCCTAAGCCCACACCTTTCCAATTAGTATATTGCAGGGATCGACCTCGACTTCTCTCCTATTCAACTGACTTTACAAGGATTGAAGCTGTAGATAAGACCTTACAAGAGAGAGATGCACTTTTAAAAAATGTCCGAGAATGACTCTTGCAAGCTCAGCAACGAATGTAGAACACCTACGATTTGGGACATAAAGAGTTGAACTTTAAAGTCAAGGATTGGGTTTGGTTACGGCTTCAGCAATATCGACAATTGACAATAACTAAATAGAAGCATCACAAGCTGCTACCAAAGTATTTTGGTCCTTTTAAAGTCTTCAACAAAATAGGAACAGTGGCCTACCAGCTTGAATTACCTATAGGCAACAGAATACATGATGTTTTTCATGTTTCTTTCCTCAAAGAATACAAAGGACCTCAAATTTATACTGTTGGAAACTTGCCCCTAATGTATCATGGCAAGGTCGTGCCTACCCGACACAAGCCATTATTCGTAACAGGACTAAATCGAGGTCGACGAGAACCATTAATGCAATGAAAAGGTTGTCCCCAAGAATATGCCACCTAGGAGCCATCTTATTGGTTCCAAGCAGCTTATCACTGAATTTGAGCTTGAGGACAAGCTCAACTCACGAGAGGAGTAATGATGTGAATGTTGTTTAATTGGACAACAATATCAGAGAAGGAATAGGAAATAGGAACAACGAAAACTAAAGTTCGAGATCAATTTAAATTCCTCTATCACATTAGGATCATTAACAGAATTACTTTTAATTATTCTCCTTATCATATTAGGTTTTTGATTCCCTTATAAACTCTAAATTAGGAATTCTATTAAGATTTCTCTTTTATTATTAAGCCTATAAAAAGGCTACCATTAGGAAATACAAATTAAGCAATTTTTCTATTAGGAAACGTTATTTTTAGAGGGGTTCAATCAAGCGACCAATCTGCGTTTTGAGAAACCATAGGTCGAAACATAGGCTACTTCCTCCGCTAAACCTTTGACTATATCCTACGCTAAAGGTTCTTAACATAATTCTATTAGCAATTGATATAATAACATATTCCATACAATTCTCTACGATGATAACAAAATATTTATCTCGAATTTAAAAAATTTAGTGTCGAATAACCTAAAAGGAAGCGATCTAAACGTGATTCCAGTTGAAATCCGTCAGAGTTAACAAAATGGCACTCACCAACAATAATGACTACATAAAATCAAACCATAGAAAGGGGGTGTTTTTTATTTACCTTTGAAGTCGGTAATCAATGGACAATCAGCATGAGCCTGGGCATCATTTCCCTTTTAATTCCCAGGAGTTGATTTAGGGTTACGGGAGGTTGGGTTTGGATATTAGTGGGGGGGGGTGGGGGGTGGAAATGGGCACGTTGTTGGAGGAGGGGTAGGGACATTGGTCTTTTAGGTTCTATGTTGTGGGTTTTATCGGTAAAGCATGAAAAGGAGGAGATGGGTGTTCTGTTTTAAAGGACAGCCTTAACTCTATGTTCCATACAGGTAGCTATTTATTATCAAATTTTCATATATAAAATTACATCACATCAAATCAAATCAAAGTTAATATGATTTTATTATCCATATAAATTAAACAAAATCAAAATATTCATACACATGCACAATTGAAAAAACTGCGGCAATACGTAGTTGATTGATTTATTGAACATGTTTGGGGATTTTGCCCTGTTTCAAAAGAGAGAGAGTGTATTCAGCAGCATCGATGGGGTCTTCAATGTTGTGAAGCGAACGCTCTTCGAACCCATCATAAAAATCGTGCGTGCCTCTGCTTTCTTCGCCAACCTCGCTGCTAAGTTGAGTTCCAGTTTCGAAGAATTAAGGCTCCGAAGTATTTGTCGGTACAATGAAATTACTTTCCCTCGGTTTCTCGCCAAGTCTTCTGCCGTTGCCCATAACAATCCCTTAGTCATTTCTGACAAAATTGAGAGAAAAAAAAAAAAAATCCAGATAGACATTTCATCGAACAATTTTCGAGCAGACACATAAAAAATGGCAATAGCAGAGCCAACAAAATAAAAATGTAGCAGCAGCCAGCAGCTAAAAAACAAACAGCCTCACCTCAGTTCTCTACGACGGGCGGCGGATGCTTCAGACGGCAGCAACGGGAGGCGGCAGTAGCAGGAGAGAGACTTTCGGCCTGATGGATTTAACTTTTTAGGGAGACCGGGGTTTTTTGTTTTATTTTATTTATTCCTTTTAGGCTCGGTTAGTACTTTTCTTTTCGGTCATTTCACTGTTTGGGCCTTAGTACAAATAATGGGTTGATCCAATTTTACAAAATTTTGGGCTAATAATATTTAGATCGAATTTTATAATTTAGCTCCCACACTATTTAAAAAAAAATCAAATTTTTAAAAGAACTAACATTTACTATTTTAAAAAACGTCATTTACGGTTAACAAAATCAATATTTGGAAAGTTTTTTTATTTTATTTTATTTTATTTTGCGAGTGAGATATTTTGATCAGAGTTTAACGGAAAATGAAAATAATATTTTTCATGTCATTTTTTAATTGTAAATGTTAACTTTGTTACAACTTGATCTTCTTATTTTCTTTTTTAACAATACAAAGAACTAAATGGATATGTTTATTAGAAGAACAACAATTAAATTGATTTAATCCTTATAATGAAGGGACTTAGTAGCTACTTTCACCTTAAAAATTAACGAAAAACAAATTGTACTAGTATTATATTTGAAAAGAATAAATATCAAAATTACACATGAACTTTGATAGAACATGCAATGTCGTAGATCCACTTTCATTTTTTTGTGATTTTATACATGAAATTTAAATTTGATCCGATCTTCACAAATCACTAACAACATTATCAAATTAACATAATTTTACATCGATATGTTGGATACACAAATGCTTATATTAATCCAATGTAAAAATAAATACACGTATTCATTTCTTTAAATGTATACGATTGAATCAAAATCAAAATTTTATGTAAATATATGAGCCACAATTCAAGTTTCTCGGGATAAAAATACACACCAAAATGAAATTTTAGATATCAAATCACACGTTAATCTAAAATTTGTATATAACTTTAATATTTATCCTTGTTCAAGAAAATATAAAGAAACCCAAAACCATAAGCCATCGATAACAGTTAGGAAGTAACAGTACGAAATAGAAACATGACACTGTCGATATAATGTCACTGCTTCGGTACTATCAACTAAAGGTGTCGAATGATGGGTTGAAGTTGAGCTGATTTGTTACTTTTTTTTACTTTCTTATTTACTGATTTTGGATAAACTTTAGTGTCAAAAACTAAGCCTTTTACTTTTTTTTTATTTGTACAAAATTATGAATACTAACATTTTCTACGTACGTATACTGAAGTTAAAAGCGATGGAATTCTTTGAAGTTTTCAGGCCAACAAAATCAGTTTTGGAGGGAAAGCATATAAGTGTACAATTTTTTTTAATTAATTTTGAAATCGTGATCTTTTAATATCTTAATTTTATCATTTCGGTCAAAATTTGGATTAATTTTTATATCAAATTGGTGTATAAATTTTTTCACCCACCTTATTTTAATATTTGTAATAAAAAAACGGAAAGCTATATACATAATGATATTTTTAATTAAACTGTGATCGATTTTACTATTTATCATAAAATTTTAATTATTAAATCCAGCCAAACTTCAGGATTGGATGATAACACTGTTCAAAAAATAATCATTTATATATATTGAAAAAATGTTCAAAAAAAAAAAAACTAAAATTTCTGAAAACAAATATGTGAATCCATTTGGGACAGCTTTACAACTGTCATTTGTTTTTCCTCAATTCTCTAAATATGCATAAATTAAGCTAATATGTTTTTCAAAACAGGCAGGTCTAACTATTATCACTTTCTCGTGGATCCTTTCACATATGTAATATATACACTTTATTTTAGTGGCGTTTATAGTTTGATTTTTAAGAACTTCAATTAAGAAGAATACATGTATTGGAAAATGAGAATTGAGTTGAAAAGATTTTAAAATTTATTTGTGTAGAAAGTTCAATAATTGCAAGAAATACTTACCGGTAGTAGTATCAACTATTTGTGGGATTATGATAGATCGAAATGTACATATAGAGATATTTACACTGACTTAGCAATCCATCATTTTTGCACCTAAAAAATCTCTGTCACTCCCCTAAACCAACACAATTTTGTTTACACTCACAATGATAAAAGTAATTCTAAACAAACCAATGCTCGGTACATAACCCATACAGATGTCAAATATAAATATTATTTTTATCTTACTAATATAACTTAATCAAATACTCTAAATTTTCCCATTAAAACATCCTAATAAATTAAGTTTAAAATATTTTTGATTTGCTAACATATTAAATCAAATGCAATCAACTTCTCCGACAAAATAATAATTAAAAAGGCTCATACAATGTATATTACTTCAAGATAAGTATTCAAACTGATTCAATCCAAGACCATTCTTTGATCTTATCTAATTTTTAAGATATACACGCTCAAAATATAAGTAAAGATTATGTCAAGTTGGTGGGCTATAACTATTAATTCAATCACGTGGCAGGGAAGTGAGGGCGCTCCCCTTCAATTTCATTTTGTTTTGTCTTAATGAAAGCATTCATTGCTGGCAATAGTGATTAATTTATTTGTCGTAAATGTTTTTTACAACTGATTATAAGATATGTTCCATTTCGATGGGCGCGACTTTAGTTACAGATGTGAAGAGGGTTTTGGGAGAAAGGGATCCCAGACATGGGACACCAAATGAAGTAAAGAGGACCCCATTTATGCAGCCTGCCAAAACCATGCAAGCACTATCCCTTCATCAAACAGTACATTTTGCTCATCCCAAACTCGTCCTCTCCACTTGTCTGTATCCTAAACATTCTAGTTAATAATAATGTGTGTGTGTGTGTTGCAGTAGTAGACATCGAATTGTCAATGAACAGTGAGTGAACAAGGGGTTTTTTTTTGGGGGTAGGAACAAGCCAGGAGGTGACGATGGAAGGGTACCCTAATAAACAGTAATCGAATTTGGATTTTGTGGTACGAAAAAGTTAGGGCCAAAGAATTGAGCAGTGGAAACGTCAAATAAAGACGGTGTAGCTCTACAGGATTATGCAAAAGAAAGAAAGAAAAAAAAAGAAAAAAAGGGCAAATCACTAAATTCTATTTTTCATCATTTAATTATTTAATATTTTATTTTTGGTCACTGATTATTTAATGGCTGACGGACGAAGACTTTCACAGCTTTTAAAATTGAATTAATCACAATTTTAACTTTAACATTTATATATTGTATCAATTTAGTTTTGTTTGTAAAAAAATTCTCAACATTTGAGACACGTTGTCTAACTGCTTCTTCTCCCTTTTTTTGTGTACTTTTACTTTTATTCGTGACATCGAAGGTTAATTTTGAAATAACGAGAAAAAATGAAAATTATTATCTTGCATATTTTGGTGTTTCATTTTTGGTATATTTTTGATAAAATTTAGTTGATATATTTTTATTTTTAAAAAACTTTTTAGTTGAATGGACCAGAACTGAAAGTAGAATTGAAAAAAAAAGAAGATCAAATTACACAATGTGAAAATGTTGAGAGTTATTTTTTTAATCAAGACAAAATTGATACCGTGTATAAATGTTAAGATTAGATGGGGGTAAAGAATGATAAGACACATTGCATTCTAAAAAAAAAAAAGACTTAGGTTCAAATTGTTTATCAAACATTTTATTCATTTACATCCTAATTATAAGTTATTGTTATGTAATTTTTTTCAAAAAATATATAATTTTTTCATAAGTTATTGAATGGCTGGTGATAAAAAATTAAACAATTAAATAACTATTTTATAATTTTTTATTGTAAAAAAAGTATCAATAGTGAAGTAATTAAAAAAAAGCGTACGATAAGTTTTCCCATTACTCGAGAAAGCCCTACTTTGAAATGTTCCTTTCGTTTGTGCAGGCGAAAGGGAAAGTGAGAACCTACTTTTTCAATGAGTGTGTTTCTGTGTCAAATATATCTGACTGATAAGTGATAACACCCTTTGATTTATTATTATTATTATTATTATCAACATAGAGGCATGCATGGGTCATTCCAAAAATGGGGACTATCTTTGTTACCAGATAGTACCTACAGTGACCTCTTCTCTCTCTCTCTCTCTCTCTTCACTTCACTTTTTTTGGTTCAACAAATATGGCAAAACTATGTAGTAGTTGTAGGCTCTGCAAAAGAAAGTGGAAAAATGGAGGCTAATAAGAACAACAATGTTGGAGCAAATCATCATCATCATCACAAGGAAGAAGAAGAAGAAGAAGAAAAAGATGATGATAAGCTGCTCAAGACCAGGATTTCAAGCCATCCTTTGTATGAGAGGCTCGTTGAGAATCACCTCAATTGCTTAAAGGTTCTTGTGATCTCTCTCACAACCCTTTAATGTCTTTAAACTATGGATATAGCCAATTTTCGCAGTGCTTGTTGTCGGATACCCAAAGTACTCATTGTTAATTTTTATGATAAGATTGGGATTTGGGGTTTCAAAACCTTACACATGCTTATGTAATGATAGTAGCATGCTAGTCGGTATCCAGTTCTTCGTTACTCTCGAACTCACCTTTCTATTGTTGCAATAGTAATAGTGTTAGCTTTAACTCAACCCGGACGGCAAATAAATGTGAATGTTATATATTTGAAGGAGTAGTGCATGTTTTTAGGGTATGCATTAATATACATTATTAGTATAAAGTGGGATATGTATATTGTTTATCTGAATATATAGAAGTGGGCAAGTTGAGTAAATCTTTATTGATTTGGCCAGGTTGGAGGCATTGGAGATAGGGGCAGAAATACTAGCAAGAGCAACCAAAGGAACGCTGAGCGTAGTATTAGTACTAAGATTAATCCATGTTGTAGCAGCATTAATCCATGTTGTAGCAGCATGCAGCTGAATCAATCAGAGTTAGACCTCTTTATGGTACATGGATAACCCTTTCTTTCTTTCTTTTATATCATTATTACATATGATTGAGGGAGGATTAGAGGTTGCTTGGTCACCTAAATATATTGATTACAAGAAAAAAGGATTCATGTATTTTCTTTTATTTGTTGGATTTTGATTAGGTTTTCAAGCTTTTTTTTTTTTTGTTTGTTTACTCTGTCTGTTGTTTTTAATTCATAACTCTTCTCAACTCTTAAATTAGATGAAAATTACGCTTGAACCCACATCTTTTTAATTGTTGTAATAGTATTTTTATAAAAAAATGTTAGATTTTAAAGTTTGAATTTTAATATGTACATAACATAACTCAATCAATTTATACAGACACTTACAAATTGATATTTAGTAAGTTTGATATCATATCATTTATACCATATGAAACTTTGTCTAAAAAAATGCTACCCTAGCTAGACATGAATGATATAAAATTCAATCTTTATATCAATTTAGTTACTTTTGGTATACCCATTGCTAATTTAGTGTATATATATATATATATATATATATAAGAACCCTAACTTGAAGACTTTTTGCTATATGAATGATGATAGTGTCTTATAAGATATCTTTTGCAACTGTTTTACGTTGACATGACATGCATACAGGAAGGATATTGCTCGGCACTGAGCAAGCTAAAGGAAGCCATGGAAGAACCTCAGCAGCAAACTGTAGCTTTCATCAATGGCATGCATTCTCAACTCAGGGACCTCGCTAGACCCACTCCCCTCTCACCTGATGTTTTTCTGGTATGTTGTTACCATCATAATTTAAACAAAATACCCATTTGGAAGATAAGTGATGATTGTTAAAAAGAAATTAAATTAAATTACTAAAAGTTTACCATCTTATTCGAAACCTGTGCAGCAAGAAACAGAAAGGAATAATTCAAAGTACGTGGATTAATGCTGCAAAAGTTGTGACAATTGGGTACCTGAAAAATGACTAAACTTGAAGAAGCCATTGCAGCCAGCCAACCCCCTCCTGCTTCAACAATTCCTCTCTAACATCATCATCTAAAACTTTGTAACCTAAGCTTATTATTTATATATGTGATGCATAATTTAGTTGGTACTTGACTTCTTATTTCCTTGATATATGTCATGTTGCATTGGGAGATAGTTAAGCGTATATATAAATAGATGTGCTGGCGGTGCCACTACAATCTATACCACTTGAAATCTAGCCTAGTAATGGTTCTAGATGTTAAGGCTGGTGGGTATCATTTCAATGATAAATCGGTGCAATTACTTCTTTCTTTCATACCAGTTGTGCCCAACTTTGATCTCAACGAAACATTGTGCATTAGTATCAAAATAGATCAATATCGGTACACATCAATTTCAGTAAAAAGTAGTACGTCCACCAATACAGAACTAACTACTTTAGTATCAGCTCCAATCTAACTTAGAAATTATTTAAATTACACATGTATCTCTTGCAAGAACAACTTAACATGTTAAGAAAAAAATAGTAGGGTATAATGAATGTGTTCAAAATTTCATCTGTGTATTTTAACTATGTTACAAGTCAAACCTGAACCAATATTTAATTGACTAGATTGATAAAAAAAATTTGATTGAGGTGTTGCTACTTTAAATACTCGATTAGAGTATTTTGAAGTTTCGAACCGATTTAAAATTTAGGTTGTAGATTTTTTCCAAGTCAACTAATTTAGGACATGGTTTGAGGATGTCTTGTACAATTAATCTTTGTACGCCTATCATACCACAAAGAAGGTTTACTTTGTGGGGCGTAACGGCATTCGTGGTTTTAAAACAATCTATGCTCGTTTCAGTTTGGTCCAACTTAAATTGTGAATGTTGATTTTTGTCCAAATCCACTTATATTTGTGAATGGTTAACTTGAACTCATTTAAAAACCACTCCTATTTAAATAAATAAGTTGATGTTATGTTTTAATTTAATATCTAATAATTTTATATTGCTATGGATTTTAATTTTTATACGATATAAATAACATGATGTATAAATTAAAATTAAAGAAAGTCATATATCGAAAGGATGAAAGAGTAAAGGAAACTGAAAAACACCGTCAGAAAAGAAAAGAACCCAAATGGGAAACCAAATTACACCCACGCAAGTGACACCCTTTTTGGCAAAGAAGTCAGCCATTGAGTTGGCTTCTCTACAAACATGAGAGAATTCAATCACATCGATACGAATCCAAGCAAGAGTGACCATGGAATCTGATTCAATCACCAAACCATTGCGACTCGGCATAGCTGTGCAGATATATAGCAATAACCTCAGCCATGTTTGAATGAAGGTGAGCGAAGAAAATACGTGGGAGATGACCGTCATGGTCATCATGAAGAATGCCTCCGCAACCCCATCGACATTCAATTTCAGCTTGCGGCTTGCTAACAGGAGGAGGGGTTCAGGAAACCAAGTTGGGAGGGATGATTTTAGGAGTTGGACGAGGTCCATCAAAATTCAAAAGGATGCAGCCACCAATCAAGTTCACCAACAGATACCTTAATCCAAGCAAAAGAGTGAAGTTAAGAGATATGTAATGAAGAATCAACAGCCCACGATTTATTCTTAAAAGACCATCTCAACTTCACGCAACAAGCCAACGCTTCCTGGTAGCTGAATTCCATTGTACAACAAAATCCAAACCATTATTAGGAAATATCCCAAATAAGGTTCCACCAACACTTCATTGTTTAAACCAGGCATTCTTTTCTGTTTACGCCCATTAATTGTTTGGGTCTAAGGTTTCGACTAAACCATATTTAATCTCGAGCTTAACTTCCAACTCAAGTGAATAATTCAACTCTTAAATAAATTTAATCGTAACCTTTAATCTTAAATTTGAAATATTAATCATATTTTTCCTTCTCCATTTTTTGAAAATACCGAATTTTTGTTTAACTAGCAAAAAAATAAATAAATTCAAATGGATAAGTATGAGATAAAGATACGTATTAATACGTCGATTGTTTGATTTTGGATTTAACTAATAAGTTGATGAAAATGACACCTCTTCTACAAAGGGAAGACATGAAATGCGTTTAAGACTTGAAAGAGTGCAACATGAAAGGATTAAATGTTGCTATTAATCCCTCTCTCTCTATATATAACTTATAGATTTAATTATTATTATTTAAGTCGGACCGAATTCTCAAAATTTAAAAAGTATAAGGATAAAAATATCAAAACGATGAATATGAAGAAAACCTCAAAATTTGACCTAATAAATTTAATTGATACCATTTAGTTCGAGAATGAAATATTAGATTTTCAATTAAAATTGAAGAGACCTGATTAAAATACAAAAATTAAGCTTACAACTTATGCGTAATAATAAGAATAAACCAAAAGTAAAACATGACGTAAGGTGGGACGTCATTGATGAACAAATGAGTGACGACGAGTGCAGATGGGTTGGGGTTGCCAACTAAAGTTAATTGGGTGAGTTGGTAGACTACAACCACTAATATAGTAGTAGATGTCGGCTCGGCTCGGCTCGGCTTGGTTTGCAGCCGGTGCATGCATCTTTCCTGCTTTTTCATTCCTTTTTTTTTTTTTTTTAATTTCTTTGTATTATGTGACTAAATCCTTACCCTTTCGCTCCCTTTCGGATCGAAACTCCGAAGAAACATCCATTTTTAAGCCGTTGTCATTTTTATTTATTTATTTATTTTACTTTTATTAATTTTAATAAAATTCAAATGGCAACGCTCCACTTTGCCCCTTTCACTATCATTCTATATATTTTTCTGTTTATCACTTACTTGGAAATGGGAATCTCCAACCTTTTGGTTTAATTATAATTTTAGTCCCAATTTAAAATTAATCTATTTACTTTTATTTAAGTATAATATAGTAATCTTGTTGTTTTTATAATGTTATTAGTAGGTATGGTTTGATAAAATAGTTTATTAAAGTTTTTATAATGTTAAAGTGATGACGTGAATTTTCTTTTTAATGATTATCCCACCTGTTTGGTTACGATGTAATTTTTATTTTGATAAGAGCTAAAATCAATGGGGAGTTGCCTCGCCTAAAATACAAAAAAATAATAATAATAACAATAAAATTTAATCCTCTTGTAAATAATGAAATTAAAAGTTAGTGTGCGGTAAAATTACAATGATAAAATTATTTAGTCTCTTAAACAATGATGAAGTTATAAGTTAATATATGATAAAATTACACTTTGACCTCCAGAACTTATAATTCAATTTCGGCTACCTAAAAAAATTGTAGATTCACCTCTAATTTTGATAAGAGGAGGGGTAGGGATCGAATCCAAAATCTGTTGTTAATCAGAATTCATTTTAACGGAAGTTGTTTGCCATTAGACCACGTGTTGGATTAACAAAATGTAAATATACCATTAGTTGAACATGATAGATTGGATTTCACGTGACTCTAATTATGTGACCAAATAATAGTACGAAAACTCTACATCATCAGTTTAATGATAGCAATTAATAGTGTTATCAATTTGGATCTACTAGTAAAGATGTAAGATTCTGTCAAATTAAAGTAAATTGATTAAATCTCATATCATATCATAATAAAAGGACTAAAATCATAATTAAACCTGTTTTATATGTTTTAGCATCCCACGGGTCTTGGATTATGACAACAAAATGCCGAACACCTTCAACCACAATAACTTCACGTTGTCAATTTGTTTAAACAATAGTTTTTTTCCCTGCTACTTCTCTTGTTATTTTCCATATCTTGTTGATCAAGGTTGGCAACATTTACATTTCGAATTAAAAGATGTAGATATTTTAAAATCAGTTAGTTAATATGTATTTGCATTATATTTTTCTTCTATGATTTGATATTTATATTTATCAATCATTTTAAGTATTATTATTTTTGGTGTCGTAAATTGTATTCAAAGCATATCAAATTCCGTTCTAAATATTTAAATAATGTAAAATTTAAAAATTTCAATGTTTATATGCATGAGATATATATGTACGTATAATTGTTTGATTATTTTATCAATTATATCACTTTTTTAATTTAACAAAATTGATTTTTTTTTATTTATTTAAATAAAAAAGAGTAATATATAATTTGACTTCTAATATAAAAGTCTTCGTGATGGTACTTTTATCGGATGATATCCTATGACTGTTTTCATGAAATTTCAAAAATAAGTAAAAGAAAATATAAATTTTTTTTTTTGGGAAATTATCTAATTTATAATTATTGATAAAATTTCAATGTAAAATGAATCTAATTTTGAGATTATATTATGGAACAGCAAATTGATTGCCGCATGAAAAGGGGAAAGAACATACAAAAGCAAAGCAAAAAGGGAAAAGTAAGATCCAAATCCAAATTAAATCCTGTATCTACAAAAAAAAAGGTTATCCAGATTTAAGACCGGGTCGGGTCGGTTCAGTTGTCGGGGGACGCCGGCGACTGATGTTTAATCAGAAATGGATGGTTCAAAAGCTGAGAAGCTGTCCATCTTTTACTAGACTCCTTTTGCAAACAACACTCCATGAAATTTCTAAACTCATCGGAAGCACCCGGCGGCAAAGACGGTGGATCGCCGAAACATATGGCGCACATAAGTGTAGCCCAATCGGGTCTTTGACCGGCGGGTAGAAACGGGAAGTGACCCACGTAAAGTTCCATTAAAGTTAATCCCAAACTCCAAATATCACCAAGGAAGCCGTCATAGTTACCACCGTTAGCGTCGGGATCGAACCGCTCCGGACTCATATAAGCACAAGTTCCGACGTACGAATTACACGCTTCCAACGTCCGAGTCATCATCTTGCTAACTCCGAAATCGGCGATTTTGACTTCCATCTTCTTGTTGACCAATAAATTCGACGGCTTAAGATCACGGTGAATGATTTTATGTGCATGCAAATAGCCTAATCCTTTTAGAATCTGTCTTGTTATATGAGCAAGTTCAAGCTCCGTAAAAGTGCCTTTATTACGAAGAAGGGTATCTAAAGTGCCGGCGTCCATATACTCCATTAAAATCGCCACGTCGCTGGAAGGTTTCTCGTACGTCTCGTAACAACGAACTATGTAAGGTGAATCAGTCTTTCGTAAAATATCCATTTCCCTGAAAACTTGCCGGCGAACAGTCTGGTCACCGTCGCCGTACACGACTTTCAAAGCGTAAATCTTGGAAGTACGTTTATGTTGGACTTTATACACTGTTCCGCCGTTTCCGTGACCGAGAACTTCGAGTCGTTCGAGCTCAGTGGCGGGGATGGTGACTGAAGAAGCAGCGACGGCGGTGGCTGTGGAGGAAGGAGGGAGTGGGAGAGGGAAACGAGGGCGGCGGTCGGAAACGTCCGGTAACGGAAGACGGAGATTAAGCCGGCGTCGTTCACGAACTACGGCCATGTGAAGGAAAAAGATAAAGAGTTTTGGGAGAAAACAAGGATGTAATTGAAAGGAAAATAAAAAAGGAAGTAAGTCTATATAAGTAAAAAAAACTGAAGTGATAGCGTCGGCTAAAGGGAAGGTGTGAGGATGGTGGGGGATGTGGGCTCCTCCGTTTTAATTTATGAATGAATGGTTGGCGATTATATGAACAATTTGTTTATATTTTTTAATATTTAATTATACACTTGTTGGAGTTTCGTCATTTGTAATTATAATATCTTTATATATTAGATTAAAAAATAAAGAATTTTTTTTTAATTTTTATTAATTTGGGATTTAAAAATTAGTCTATGTATATCACTATAAAATATACACAACACCCCACATATAATTGTCTGATTATTTCATCAAATCACGTCAACTTTTAATAATATAAATGATGAAATTTTTAAATAGAAAAATTAATTTACTTTTTCTTATTAAAAAAGAGAATATACAATTTGA
Organism: Kokia cookei; assembly: GCA_039519145.1. Taxonomy (NCBI): domain Eukaryota; kingdom Viridiplantae; phylum Streptophyta; class Magnoliopsida; order Malvales; family Malvaceae; genus Kokia; species Kokia cookei. The sequence goes on from JBBHDX010000178.1 coordinate 22,091, forward strand.
ATTTTAGTACAGCAATCTTCATAATACTTTTAAAGTCTCTAATCCCATTATGTGTATATGCTGTATACGAGTGTTGCTTGGTTCATTGTCAATTGTGCATTGCACTAGTTTGATTCTAAAATGTAGTTGCTTGGATATTTTTTTGTATTTATGTATGTTACTCTATTTATAATAATAAACCTTCAAAAAATTTGAAGTTTATAAGTATAAGTACATTGCAATTATAAATACATATTTGATTAATTATGAAGTAAAATCAAATTAATAAAAAAAATAAAACTCATACATAATGATTACATATGATAAAATTAACCATCCAAATATAATAATATGATAAAACCCAAACACAAATATATTTAATAACCCGAAACGTTTTAACTTTTAGCAACGAGACCTCGTTAACTTACAAAAATAATTTTCTATTAGTGGGGCAGAGAGTTGTTACTTATCTTTATATTTTTGCACGTGACTTAAATGATTAAAGTATTTGTGAAATTGTATGGAAACTGGATGACCTTTTGATCAAGCAAATGACTTTATACTCGAGTTTATTTTAAAAAGGGTGGAATTCTTCCAAATGAAATTGCAAGTATTTCAAATTTTTTTAATATTTTCTTTGTAATTTATAGGGCTGTCATGGTTTTATTATATTATTTTTTAACTATATTTGTTCCCCTACCAATGTAATTTATAAACCCAAAAATTTTGGCTTGGATTAAGACTCATTTGAAAAAGGGATTAAAATATTTTTAATTGTCTATTTTGTACAAAGAAATTGACAAATTTGTAATGGAAATTTTTTTTTATTATTATATATATGGATTTACAATAAAATATCAATGTCAAGTTTTATATTAAAAAAATCAGTTTTGCAGATAAACTTAAGTGTAGTGCATTAACTTAATTTTTAATTAAAAAAAGTGTCAGGAAAATGGGTGGAACAGGTCATACAATTATGGATATTGCATTTGGTCTTTTTTTTTTATTTTTTATTAATTAATGATCATCTAAAAGTGCTTAACAGTTTTAGGAAGATCCTTGGAGGAATCACTTGGTATGGCATACTCGCACTCCTCCACAAATTAAAGGGAATGGTTGTAGCTTCATTTTCAATCATTGTTTAAATATACATGCACAAACTTGAAATAAATATATAGGGTTTTTTTACATAAATAATACAAAAAAATAATACATTCCTCTCATTATTTATCAAAATGGTGCATTCCAGGTACCGCTGTCTTCTAGATAGGCAGCACCACTTTAAAATTCTGATTTCTTTTTTTATTTATTTAAAAAAATATCGAGAGATTTGATATGCAAATTTTCTATTTTCAGTGGCTATTGAAAAAAAGTGAAAGGATGCCGCCTGATAGTGCGGCGGCACCGAATTTCAAAATAAGGTTAATTTTTTTTTAAGCCATTCTTATTTACTATTTTTTATTCTCCTTCAACACAAAAAAAAATAAATAGAGAGAGCTATTACCAATTAGTCTAAAACAAATTTCTATCAAAAAATAATTTTGTAAAAAATTCAATTACAACCGAAAATAAATTTTATTTGCTTTCAAAAAATAAAATTTTTTTGTTCAAATAATTTTACAACAAATTTTTTTTCAAAAAGTTATTCCGACTCAAATAAAATAATTTGAAAACAAAAAATATTTTTTGAAGAATAAATAAAATTTATTTCTAGTTGGAATCAAATTTTTATGAGTAAAAATCATAAGTTAAAGGTTTGTTTAAACACAATGTAGTGAATTGAAGGGGAATAAAAAAATAATAAATAAGAAGGGCTTGCAAGGAAGGTTTAGGGTCACAAAAAATATTTTTTTTAAATTAATCACATTTTCAATTGAAATTAATTTTTTTACAAAAATATTTTTTGATAGAAATTTTTTTTGACTAATTTATTATATGTCTCTCTATTTTTTATGTTGAAGGAAAATAAAAGAAAATAATAAATAAGAAAGACTTATAAGACAGTTAATCATATTTTAAAATTTGTGTAGTGCCACATTCCGCTAGGGGGCACCCTTTCACTTTTTTTCAACCGTCACTCAAACCTTTCACTTTTTTCAACAGTCACTCACAGCTTTAAAATTTGCATATCAAGTCTCTCAATGTTTTATTAAATAAAAAAAAGTTGTATGGAATTTTAAAATGGTGCCGTCTATTTATGTTTGACCCATCACTCCCTCAAGTGTACCACTTTGATAAATAGTGAGGGGAGTGTATTATTTTGAATAGATAATTAATTTTTTTGTATTATTTAATGCAAAAAAAAACTCTAAATATATATTTTTCATATTTAAATCTATGATTAAATTAGTATTCCAAATTATTTAGATATTAATTTTTTAAAAGTATGCGTATGTATGTAAAATTTACAGATTTAAAACATAAAAACAACATAAAATAAACAATGAAATGTAAAAGTTGTGCATGTTAAAAAATGTATAAAAAATTTAATCAAAGCTTTGTTTCAGTTATAAAATTAAGATTTTATCAATCCAATTGTCACGGATTCAAACTCACAATATGCATATTTTTATTTTTATTTGTTAAAATAAAAAGATTACACTACACACGAATAATATGACTTATTTTAATTACGAAAAAATATTTTCATAATTTTTTAACTGAATTGGAATCCGATTAACCTATGACATCAACTATCAAATGGGTTAGGTTTGTAAATTCGGACAAATTCTTTGTCACTTGACCGGTAAATATCAGTTAAATAGATACTAATATTTAAATTCTGTGTTATTGTAAATGTCTAATACAAACAATTTAACCACTAATTTATATATATATATATATATATATATATAAAAGGAAAATCACGATATTTAATAAATTAATAAAGGAGAAATACAATCAAAGCAACCAAAGGAAGGACTACTAAATTATCACATTCAACATTAACAATTAAGGAGAATTATAGTGAAATAAGGTCTAAACAAAAGTAGCATTGCATATAATAAGGCCACACTAACAAGTGAATAAACCAACCACCATCTATTAATATAAATGTGAAATAATATTAATAAAATATTTAATAAGAATAATAAATTATGAAAATTGGCTTATTCGGTGTTTATTATTTTAAAATTGTTCGTATAGTATATAATTAGGTTGCTTGGTGAGTGGAAATGTTTGGGATGCAGAAAATTCCAAAATATGAGGAAAATAATAAAAACATGGGTCTGAAATAAGAAAAACATGGGCCGACTAATTTTAAAAGTTATACATAGTTTGACAATAATAAGCATTTTACGTCGTGAAATGCGTGACGTTACTTCATAACTATCACTTCTTTTCTACTCTTTCTCATCATTCAAAATTAAATTATTTCAAGATATAACCTCTTATTCCATATGCTCTTTCACATTTTATTCAACAATAAGTAAAAGTGGAGTAGTAAGGAACTTGTGAATTACATATGGTTTAAATTTGATAATTACAAATTCAAAAATAAAGATTTCATTTAAAAAATTAGATATCTGATTAGTGCCTGTAAGATACGTAACTACCAAAAGACCATCAATCTCTACTTCAATTTATAAAACTTGAGGTTCTTCGAACCAAATCAAACAAGTGTTCAGGAAAAATGTAGCAACAAAAACTGATCAAAATCTAAAGAAAGATGCAATGCTCACACCACTTCGCTTTGGGACAATCATGAGATCTTGTCCCAGAAGGAACAGGCGAAGTGTTTCTAAACTCTAAACGCTATGCTACTTGTTGAGAAATAAAATGCTGCAGTCTGGGGCAGGAGGTTATAAAATATTTCTGATTTTAATTTATGATTTCATTATTTTCTAATGAATTAAAAAAAAAAAAAGTTATCATTTCTTGGATGAACGTGTAATTTTTTCGTATATTAACTTTTAATTTTTTCTATTATAAAGAAACTAAATAGGAATGTTTTTCAATTTTTTAGGGCATCCGGGGCCTTGCCTGCACCTTATATTCACATCCACTGTCCCTAAGTTGAAGTAAGAAAAAACTGTAAAAAAAAAAAAAAAAAAATCTTTTTATATTAATTAAATATTTAAATATAGATGAGGAATCTTTTTAAATCATTGTAAAATTATCATGGTGTTACATTATCTCATAACAATTCAATCATTCAATTTATCAATATAATTATATTTGTCATGCATGTAAAATCTCGAATCAATCTGATATCTCTATCATATCAATCTAAAATATTGTTATAGTACATATATTAAACGCAGATTTTTTTAATACAAAAAACAGATAATGTAAAATATTTATTTCCTTTTCAAATTTGATGTACATTATTTATAAAAATGAAACATAAAATTTAACGGATCCATTATATTTTGGTTTAAATTCATTTCTACTTTGAATCCACAAATTCATAAATATTGTTAGGGTAGAAGAAACTTATAAATTTTCGAGATATTAAAATATAATTTTATTATATATTAATTTATTATTTCATTATTTTCAAGAAATTAAATATTTTTTTTTTAATTTTAAGAAATTAAACTACAATTTTATTATACAACACATATGATATTATTTATGAAGGGATTAAATGAGAATTATAATTTTTTAGGTCAGGGTCCTACCTATGTATATTTATATTGTACTATATATATATATATATTCATTTACTAAATTTATAGTTGTAAACCCTTAAAGTAATATCAGAATTTTAGAGATTTTCGTATAAAAGCATTAAATTTTATAAATAAATAAAAAAACTATGCACATTTTAGAAAGAAAAGGTTATACTTAGACTCTAACCTTTGAAATTGAGCACTGTCTCACTATTTTTCAGAGTTTCACAAACCTTTCGTGCTTTGTAAGCTCCATTAAAGAGAAAAATATTAGTCAAGAGTTTTTAAAATTGTTTCATATTTAGGGTAAAAATCGTATCCTCAATCATTAGTTGAGATAGCAGAGACCTTTATCATCTCATCAATCTTCGTGGTTAAGTATATTTAGTTCTTTAATTGCATAAGTTGTAGACTTAATCCTTATCGAGACTATCAATACCAAAAATTTTAGCAATTGTTATGTTACAACATCTATCAATCTTGCAATATTATATATATATTTAAAACAATCTATTTAAACACCCAACAATAACCATTTGAATTAAATATTTAAACTTCAAAAGACTATAATCAATAAAAATCATAAAAGACAATTAAAAAATTAAGTACCTAGAATGCAGGAATAATCACAAAATTTAATCAATGAATAAATTTGTAACATATTATGGAACAGTCAAATTGACTGATGAAGAATATAGAACCAATTCCTGTCTATAGACAATAATCAGTCTATTCTATACAAAAAAAACTCAATCTATTAATCCGAATCCAAAGTATAAAAGTAATTGGGTATTCGGATTCAGTATCCGTCACCGGCGTTGAGTCCGTTTAATCGTCGTTCGCCGTATTTTCGATCAAAAACGGATGTTCCAAAAGCTGAAATGCAGTCCACCTCTTACTAGGATCCTTCTGTAAGCAGCACGCCAAAAAGTTACGTAACTCATCGGAAGCAGTCGGCGGCAAGGTAGGCGGATCACCGAAACATATGGCACACATAAGCGAAGGCCAGTCGGGTTTTTGTCCCGCCGGTAGAAGTGGAAAATGGCCGACGTAAAGTTCCATTAAAGTAACTCCCAAGCTCCAAATATCAGCAAGGAACCAATTGTAGTTACCGCCATTAGCGTTAGGGTCGAACCTCTCCGGACTCATGTAAGCACAAGTTCCGACGTACGAATTGCATAAATCCGACGTCTGATCCATGACCATACTTACGCCGAAATCGGCGATTTTCACTTCCATTTTGTCGTTAACGAGTAAATTCGTAGGCTTGATGTCTAAGTGGATTATTTTATTGCCATGCTTAATCCTTTTAAAATCTGTCTGGCTATATCAGCAAGTTCAGGATCCGATAAGGTTCCTTTTTTACGAGGAAAGGTATCTAAATTTCCGGTATCCGTGTACTCCATTAAAATCTCGACTTCCCCCCATGGCTTCTCGTATGTTTCGTAGCATCGAACGACGTGAGGGGAATCAGTTTTACGTAGAATATCAATTTCGTTGTAAACTTTCCGGCGAGTTGCCTCCTGTCTCCGCCGTCGCGAATGACTTTCAGTGCGTAAATCTTTGAAGTGCATTTGTCTTGGACTTTGTGTATGGTGTCGCCGTTCCCGTGGCCAAGTACTCCAAGTCTCTCGAGCTCCGTCGCGGGGATAGTGACCGTAAAAGCTGCTACGGCGGTGGTTGTGGAGGTCGAGGGAGAGAGTGGGAGGGGGAATCGAGGGCGGCGATCGGTAACGTACGGCAGTGCAAGGCGGAGATGAATGTGTCGTTGGTGACGAACTATTGCCACGTGAAGGGACGGTAAATTTTAGGATTTTACGGTGAATGACGGTAAAATTTTGTGAGAAAATTTAGGGTTTCAGGTGAAAAAAGAATGAAAGAAGTGACGGAAGCAAATTGACTCAACTAAGTTTTTTAAATTATAAATCTTTTTATATTATTTAAGTGATTTTTCTAATCATACTCAAACTCAAGTTTTTTCAAATTTAATTTATTCTTGGATAAATATTAACTTTTCATTTAAAATAACTTTTCATTGTGGTGGAAATTAAATAATAAATACTTATTGAAGTACAATACTAATGTACGATTTACTTGAAAGAGGTGAATACGTCTGCGGTTTATTATTATTATTATTATTATTATTATACAACATTTATAAATACAAATTATGATGAAAACTATTTCCTAACTTAAAAGTATATAATATTGATAAAAAATAAGTCAAATCAAATCGTTCCAATAAAAAATAATTTATTTATATAAAAATTTAAAATGAATAGTTACAAGTATAGAAAGAGAAACAAAATTTTAAAATTTAAATTAAAAATTATGTATAATTATATACGTTATTCGTGTTTATTATTGACAAAAGTATATTAATAAAATAAAAATATATAGATAATTTTTAAGTGTAATGCATTAGTTGATTAGTAAATTGGGGTGGGATACACGTCACTTGGGATACCAACCATTCGTATAAATGATCCACAAATTTGTATAATTTAATTATAGTACCAGATTAATTTAATAATCGAATTAATTTTGTATTTATACTATTAAAATTTAAAATAAAGTCAACTTTTAATAAAATTAATATTTATTGTTTAAAAAATGACATTTGTTGCTTATTGTATCAAATTAAAAAAATATTAAAGACTAAATTAAAAACAAACTAAACATAATGACTAAATGTTGCTTTGTTCCTTTAGTCATAAATAAGTGGGCACATGCAAAATGTCGCTGCCCCAAATGAATCCATTCTTGATTCCCTCACTCCAATATATATATATAATATAATATAATATAATTAAAGTAAAAATATGTGTCTAACTAATTATAAGTATCAAACTATTATAAACGGATTGGCTAAACAATCACAATACATAATTAAATTATTAGAGCATAAACAAATTAAGAATTTATACAATCTTGACTAAAACTAACAAACAGAACTAAAATGATCATGGTATGCACTTTCGTGTACTAGCTAAAGCTTTACGTATGTCTGGTGGAGATCATATTTACGCTGGTACAGTAGTAGGTAAACTTGAAGGAGAAAGGGACATAACTTTGGGCTTTGTTGATTTACTACGTGATGATTTTATTGAAAAAGATCGAAGCCATGGTATTTATTTCACTCAATATTGGGTTTCTATGCCAGGTGTTTTGCCCGTAGCTTTGGGGAGTCTTCATGTTTGGCATATGCCTGCTTTGACTGAGATCTTTGAGATGATTACGTACTACAATTCGGTGGAGGAACTTTAAGACACCCTTGGGGAAATGCACCGGGTGTCGTAGCTAATCGAGTACCTTTAGAAGCATGTGTACAAGCTCGTAATGAGGGACATGACCTTGCCCGCGAGGCTATCAAATGGGGTCCTGAACTAGCTGCTGCTTGTGAAGTATGGGAAGGCGATCAAATTTGAATTCGACGCAGTGGATAAATTAGATAGACCAACTTCATAAATCAAATTTGAATTCGAAGCAATGGATACTTTGTAATCCAGTAATTACTGTCGGTTTGTTGAATTGCAATTAAACTCGGCCCAATCTTTTACTAAGAGGATTGAGCCGATTCTATTGTCTATATTTTTTATAGATCTATTTTTATTGAGATATACAAGATCTTAAATACAAAAATAAAAGACTAAACACAACTCAAATTTTCTCCTGGGCTTCATAATTAATCCAATGCATGCAGTTCTTAGGATTGGTGTATTCTTTTCTATCCTATATACCACGGTTTCAGATCATGGATCGAGCCAAGCATTACAACTTCTTCTACCGTGCCCATCCTGTATGTTGTCCTTTTGGCTCCGTGTTGGAATAGAAACTTATTGTATTGTATTAGTAGACGAGATTTTATGAAAAAGGTTATTGATAGGAGAAAAAATTATTTTTTCAATTTTTTTGGAGCGAATTTTACACAATATGGGGAATCACTATTTCTAATTGAAAATTGATATTTCTAATTCAAAAGAAAAAAGAGCTCTATCATATATAATGATCTGCTACTCGAGGTTCTCACAAAAGAGAATCGTTTCTTTCAATATTCACTCATTGTTCGTTAATAACCCTAGTGATGTATCTAGTATGCGTATTCTGATAGGAAATAAAATATTCAATTGATTTTTCATTGAATGATTATTCATCTACTGTACTTTCATGGAAATAAAGGCAATAAAGCTCTATGGAAAAATCATGATTCAATTTGATCTTGTCTAAGGGAGAATTAGAATACAGATGTGGGTCAAGTAAATCAATGGATAGCTGCCTTGGTCCTGTTGAAAATACTAGTGTAAACGAAGACCCGGCTAGAAATGATACGAATAAAAACATTCATGATTGTAGTGACAGCTCTAGTTATTACAGTAAGGTTGATCATTTAGTTGACGTCAAAGACATTCGGAATTTCATTTTTGATGACACCTTTTTAATTAGGGGTAGTAATCAAGACCATTATTCCATATATTTTGATAGTGAAATCAAAATTTTGAGCTTAACAATGATCATTCTTTTTTTAGTGAACTAGAAATTTTTTTTTATAGTTATCGTAATTCTAATTATATGAATAATCACATTAATAGTTGTATTGAATCTTATCTTAATTCTCAAATCTATACTGATAGTTCCATTTTAAGTGGTAGTGACAATTCCAATGATAATTATATTTATAATTACATTTGCGGTGAAGGTGGAAATTGTAGTGAAGGCAAGAATTTCAATATAATAACTCGTGAAAATGATAATGATTTAACTCTAAAAGAAAGTTCTAATGATCTCGATCTATACAAGCATTTGTGGGTTCAATGCAAAAATTGTTATGGATTAAATTATAAGAAATTGCTTAAGTAAAAAATGAATATTTGTGAACAATGTGGATATCATATGAAAATGAGTAGTTCAGATAGAATCGAACTTTCGATTGATCTAGGCACTTGGGGTCCTATGGATGAAGACATGATCTCTCTGGATCCCATTGAATTTCAATCTGAAGAAGAGCTGTATAAGGATCGTATTGATTTTTATCAAAGAAAGATAAGATTAACTGAGGCTATTCAAACATGCACGGGTCAACTAAACAGTATTTCTATAGCAATCGGGGTTTTGGATTTTCAGTTTATGGGGGGGGGAGTCTGGGATCCGTAGTAGGCGAGAAAATCACCCGTTTGATCAAATATGCTACCAATAATTTTTTACCTCTTATTCTACTGTGTGTTTCTAGAGGAGCATGCATGCAAGAAGGAAGTTTGAGCTTGATGCAAATGGCTAAAATATCTTCCGTTTTATATGATTATCAATCAAATAAAAAGTTATTTTATGTATCAATTCTTACATCTCCTACTACTGATGGAGTGGCCGCGAATTTTGGTATGTTGGGGGATATCATTATTGCTGAACCCAATGCCTATATTGCATTTGCAGGTAAAAGAGTAATTGAGCAAACATTGAATAAAACAATATCGGAAGGTTCACAGGCGGTTGAATATTTATTCCATAAGGGTTTATTCGATCCAATCGTACCACATAATCCTTTAAAAGGTGTTTTGAGTGAGTTAATTCAGCTCCACAGGTTTTTTTCCTTTGAATCAAAATTCAATCAAATAGAATCTTAAGTGAAATTATTTTATTTGTAGTGAAAAGGTAGTTAGTTAGTTTATTAGAATCAAAGTGAAAGCCTGCGTAATGGGCTTTGACTTTGTGAAAAAAAAATTGGAATTGTCGAAAAACAAATTATGTGGATAATTATTATTATCCGATATTACTAATGAGTAAACCTATAGCAACAATATAAAAAGTGAATTTTTCCTTTTGTGAAATGAAATTCGAATTTGGAGAGACAAATAAAATGAATTTGATCTTCCTCTATTGCGTATGTATATATAATTTAAATAGAGAAAAAATAGAATAGAAATATAGAGTTTTGCATTATAATTGCGAATGATATATTTCGAACTTGAGTATTTAAGACCCAGGATACATTTTTATCAAATTGAATTTTATTATTTTAAAAATTAAATTCAACCTTCAATCTTTTTAAAGAGTCTAATTTGATCATCAACATTTTGGAAATAAAAAAATTAACGAAAATACTAATTAAAACGTTTTTTTAAACATAGCAACCCGTATGACAATTCACGTGTGCTTTATGCTTCTTCTTCTTTTTTATAATTTGTATGAATCTTTTGTAAATTTCTTTGAAATTTAATTTTTTTATTTTTTAAATTATTTATTGACATAACATATAATAAAAATTAGTATCACTTCAACAATAAATATATGTGACTGCCATGCTAACATTATTAACATTAATTTTCTATAACTATATAAAAAAGCCCAACTTCATCTAATAAGTCTAACCCAATTAACAATAACACTGACCCAAACCCATTATTAAATCTCACCAAATCAATAAAACTAGCCTAATCAAATTTAGCCCTTTTCTCAACCTTTATAAATTTCTTTAGCATAATACCAAATTTAGCCGTTAATGTTTAATTTTTTTCAAATTAATTTTTTTTAGTTAAATTTAGCATTCAATCTTTTAAAAAAAAAAGTTAGAGTAAATTTTTTTAATGTAAATATTGATTAAAATATTATTGTTATAGTGTTGACGTGATAATTCATGTGTATTTTATATTCATATGACATTAATTATCTTAAATGCTACAAAAATAAATAATTAAAAAAATTATAAAATATTCAAAATATAAATAATTTTTTAAAAATATAAAAAGTCAACATCTTTATTCAGTTGTTGTTGGTGTTTATTATTATTGTTGTTGTATGGAATTGGTTTCTTCAAATTCAACACTCTTTTTCATATCATTTGAACACATCAAATTCAAATCACGCACTCTGTTTGCTTTGCTTTGTTTGCTTTTTATAAAATTTGATGGTTTAATAGATTATTTGATACTTGAATTTGATTTTATTGTTTAATATAATTTTATTATTTTAATATTCTATATGTTTATAATTTTTAAATGATTAAATCAAATTTTTATTATTTTGAGAAGTAATATGTAATTTTACTATTACTAATTTAAAATTTCATAAATTATAAAATATTTAAATAAAAAAAATCATTTTAGGGGGAAGCCAAGGTCACTGTCAACCCCTTGACTCCGCCATTGATATTAGTCTAACTTATGATGTTATTTTGAAAGTTTTGCCAATGACAAACATAAGTACAGTATAACTATTTATACAAGTTCGAGTTACGGACGAAAAATCGAAAAATAATTGAACAAAACTCATTCATAACAGACATTAAGATTGAAGACTCACAAATTACAAATACACGTAATAAAATTTAAATAGCAAGAACTAAATTCTACGCTTAAACTTTAAGGATTGAAATTAATTTGTATAAAAATTCTGCTATCAACGAGGAAACAATAATACTTCTTTCTACATAAAAATAAATTAAAATAAAAATTAATCAAATCAGAAGTCATATATAAATTACGCATTAAATAAAAAATTATAGTTTAGAGCATTTTGGGAGATCTTTGTATTATAAGGATTAAATCAAATTAATCATTCTATTGTTAAATGGATCAGCTTAATCCACGTACTATTAAAAGAATCAAATAAATCTAAATTATAATTGAGTTAATATTTACCGAATAAAAAACGTCTTTGAATTGTTTTTATTTGTAACTCAATTTCATATAAAATATTTTATTTACGGAACTATAAAAATCTTAAAAATATTAACTATACCATATTTTCTAATTAATAAATTAATGCCTCTTTTAACTCCAGTTTTGGAGAAAAGAATCATACAATAAATTGAAGCCCCTGAACAAATGATGAATCCTATTTGCTTATACTTTAAAAAGAATAAAGAATTTTACATAAAAATAAATGAAAATTTCAAAAAGATCTCTTGATGTTCTTGAAATCCAAAGAATCAATGCATTCCAATCCAGGCCTATAAGGATTCAGCAACTTCAAAAGCTCAGTAGCTTTCTCTTTGGTTTTATCATCACACCCCACTTGTATAAGCAACAAAAGCTTTTGAAATGCACCGAATTGAAGAGCTTCCATTAATGCCTTTTCATCACCTTTACTCAGTTTCCAAATGGCCGAAACAGAGTACTCTGTTGCCAGCTCTGAAACTCGTAATATCTTCTTCACTAAAATCGGCATCGCAAGTGCATCTTCGTAAGCAAATCCCCTTCCCTGTTCTGTCTCACAAAGCTTATCTATAATGGCTAACGCCTTCTCGCATATTGTTTTTTGGGAATCGATCATGGTTTGTAAAAGTAAAGGGATTAAACCCATGTTCATGAACTCTGTTTTGGTGTTTTCATTCGAAAGTGAAACCATGTGGTAAATCAAAGTGAGAGATGGTTTGGAAATGAAAGGGAAAACTGGGTTATTGACGAAATGGAAAAGGGTTTTGTTGATTCCATCAATGGTTGTCAATTCTTGGGTGTATTTTTGGTTACAAGACGAAAGCTCTGCGAGGACGGTAATGGCGTTCTGTTTCAATGATAAGTCTTTGGATTTTAAAAACAGAGCAATGCAATGTAATGAAGCTTGTGATCCGATGTACCGTTGAGCTTGCTCGGTAAGTGGGAACATCCAGTTTATAACAATCAATATATCTTCCAACACGTTGATGTTCTTCTCAACAGACTCACCAGCGAATGCGTCGAACGCGGCGGCGATAGCTCCGGCAGCGGCGGCGTTAGCCACAATGCACCGCTTGTTCCGTTCACTTTCCAAACCCCATTTTTTTAACTTATGCAATGAATCGAGACAAGCACACCGATCCAACCGTTGCGTTGAATCCATAATCGAAAACAGAACCTCCGAGACCTCCGCCGAACTCGCCGGAATCCGCGGTGTCGGTATCCTTTCAGTACTTCGTTCAGTTACGTATGCTTCACACCAATCTTGAATCATTTTCCTTAACGAATGATTGGGTGTTTGATCGAAGCTTCTAAGAACTTGATTCGAAACAGGGCATGTAAAATTCCCATCCTCAAGCCATTTTTCGATACTTTCACGATCATAAGTAATCCCAGAAGATAATGTGACTGGATCTTTAGTAAGATCAAGTGTTATTGGACACAGAAAATGCCTTTGGAATCTCAAGCTCTTTCTTTATATCGCCATTAAAGCATCTGGGTTTCTTCTTTCTCCAGCTGAAAACCATTGCTAAAGCTTGAAATTTGATTTCAGATAATCAAATGTGAATGAATTTTGAGAAATGGGTTAGCTTTTGTTTTTGATTTTTGTGAAGGTTAAAGGGAGTCTATTAAGGTTATATATATGTGTGTGTGATATATGTATTAATAGTGTTTGAATGAAAAAACAGGGGGTTGATTTGAAGGTGATGAGCTTCACACGGTGTTCAAAGACTAGGACTTTGTTATGAATTGTTGAAAGTTTATGAGAATCGTTCAAATTGAATTTGTTAGTGTAGAGAAAGAGAGACTAATTCACATGCACAAAATGTAAGAAAATTAATACAAAATATTTGGTTAAAATTTTCTATTATTATTAGTCCTTGTACGTTGCAAAAGTTGTGGATTTGGTCCCTGTACTTTAATTTGATCATTTTTAGTAGCTTGCTTTTCGAATCGGTTAATTTTAGTCCTTATACTTTCGGGTACCGAAATTTTACTCCGAACCCAAACAGTAACAACTGAATTCATTCTATTAAATTTGATTACCACTCAGGCACTGTGTGCACAGCTGTTAGATTTAATCCATATTATCTGATTGGATCGTTCTAGTCCCTGTACTTTCCAAATTTTGGAATTTTTGTCTTGACGCAAATGACCGTCTAATCCATTAACTGGATTTTTAGCGAATAATATGTGGAAATAAATAAATCGACATAGCATTCCACATATGATAATATATTCTCTACATCAAATTTTGGGAACAGCAAAATTTAATTTAATGGATTTAACAATTGTCAATTCGGCGAGGGCTGAAATGTTTTAATTAACATGCATGGGTTAGAATGACCCAGAACTCAGACACATGTCAATTAAATCCATAACTTTTGTAGATTACAGGGATTAATGATTAGAATTTAACCTTCATAGTGTTTTTAGGGGATGCGAGTATTGAACTTTGACCATGGAAAAGAGGAGGGGCTTGGTTTTGAGGGTTTGAGATGGGAGAGTGTCGAAGGTTAGAAACGGTAAAAGGATGATTGTTGCTTCGAATTCGGACAAGTAAACGAAAGCTTGTTTGAACATGTTTTTCTATGCTTGCGGTTTTGACGGGTCAACTTGGATTTTCTTCCTCTTCCTTGCATCCATACTATATGATCATCTCCTTACCCACCGACCATAAAAATAAATAAATATATATATATATGTATATGTAAGGGTCTAATTTCATTTTACTCCTTTTACATTGGACGAGCGAGTGAATCGGTCTTTTTATTGAAAATTCCATCCATTTCTACCTCTTGAAAAAGTGGTTCTTGTATGTTAGTAGCATGTCACGTATCATTGTTTGGTTATTTCGTCGGTCACATTCATTTTTAACAATACACACGGATAAAATTTTTAATAAAAATAATCAATCTGCTCTTTGAGCTCCTAATATAAGGGTCGTCGTGGATACTTTTACCGTCAAGACTCGATTTAACTTGCAAGACATGAGTTGCGCCATGAAAATATAAGCCGAACTTTTTAGAGGTTTTACAGGTCTCTTGAGATTTTATCGCCTTGAACTGTATTTATCTGTGAATTCAAACCAAGCAAAACCTTCGAAGAACTCGTGAGACCTAAAAATGACAAACTAAGCTTACCATCTCATCGCACGAGAGATTAGATTGGATTGCGACAAAATTCATACTTCAATTATTAAAATTTAAGTATAATACAAGAAGCCAATAATCTCTCGATTTAGCGATCATATTATTATATTGTGTAGTGTAAAATAGTTAAGAGCAATGGTGTTGAGTGTGTAGTTAAAGAATCCGATGCTTGGATGATTAAAATAAATTTTTTTTAGAAAACCAAAAATGAAAACGTCCAAAAAACTAAGTGAAGAAACATGTGTCGTGACAATATGTCAGCAATTTCTTAAGTTGATGATAAAATTATTAGATTGGGAGGTATGAAAGTTTAGGTTGAATGTCTCACAATCTCATCTCTTTACGAATATACCTAACCTAACCTAACCTAACCTAATAGGAGTTTAGCCAATTATCTCAAAATCCTATAGACTGGGTTCTCATCTTGTTTTAACTCCTACTGTTTTCTGTTCTGGTGTAATTATAATTGTGGTCCTTTTATTATGGTCAAAACTAGGGTTTAATTCCCAATTGGTAATGTGGTTTTCAGTTTAAATACTTAACTGTCTGAGTTAAAACGGTAATGTGATTTTTTTTCTTAATATAAAACACTGTTCTCAACTCACGGTGTGAATGTTTTTTTGGGTGTCTAGAAAAAATCTACATCAGTAATAGGATTTTATTTAAAAAAAAAAAAAAAGAGGATTAAATTTTGAATTTGAAGAGAATGGGAGGGTAAAAAAACAAAATTTGAACAAGTGGGAAACCGTGTTAAAGTCGATGGATATTAAGCGTAAGCCATATATACAACAAGTACGGAATAGATTGGGGGTATTTACTTTTAAATTTGTCAGAAGGATCATGTGGAGACAGGTGGGGATTAAGTCAAAGCTAAATAGAGATCCATAAAATAAAATAAAAACTCTTTGGACGGGATAATATAATTTTTTATCCCTCAACTTGGAAACTATGTTCACTTTGGTGTTTATCTATTTTGACACATAAACTTGACATTTAAGTTTACTCTGATATGAACTTAAAAAAATATAAAAAATTGGTGATTTAACACGACTCTAAAATTTTACCACATCATCACTTGAATTGATGGTTGAATAGGTCGAATCACACAATCTTCGATTCAACCAATTTGACTGGTTCAACAATCTAGCCAACAATAAATAAATTAATAATTATAAATTTACAGAACTCTATAATTTTTTTAAAAAAATTACTAAACTGATTCCAACCTGCTCAATTGTTGAATTTTGTCCCGATTTTCGATTTTTGCCACGTTCAAGCAATTTTTGAACCAATAAACTCAACTCTTTTGTTGGGACTATTTACAAATTTTCAGTCCCATCGGATCTCATCCTATTCCAATAATGCTGGCCACATCATAAAATCTTGATAGCATCTAGTTCGGGGATCAAAATGAATCTAATTGCTAAATTGAAGGACCAAAAAAAGTATATTGCTAAATTAAGGGGCAAAAAATTGCAACAACTATTTGTTTAGTAAAAAAAAAAAATTTATATACATGGTAATAGGATTTTGCATCCTAGTTATTCCCTCTCCAAACAAATAAACTATACAGATATTCAATCTGCTGCAAAATCTATGATAAATTTGCCAAGTTAAAAATCTTTTAAATAAATCAAATCTGCAATTATTCTTGCCTTATATAAGGAGATGAACTCATTTCTGTACTGTAAAACGAATCGTCCCCATGGATTTCGTACATGTTCTCGTTTTTCTCTTCGTCCCATTTCAGTACTTCCCTTATATATTTGAATGCTTCATCGATTGATCTGCGTTCTCGGCCTTTAGTTTGCCAAACGAACAGTTTTTGGCCGCATATCGATGAATATAGTTCCTTGAATTTCACCGCCACGTAATAGTATGCTTGTTGTGCCAGGGCATGGTGGTTGTGTTGTGGCCTTAAGGGGCTGAAATCTTTGAACCATTCACAGGTGGATAAAGGGGTTCGATTTATCTTGTTCTCCAAGGCATCGTATTTGGTCAACAAAAGCACGAAAGGGATGTCTTTAAACGTTGGGTGTCTCACCAGATTCTCGAACATATCTCTGCTTGCCAACATTTTGTTATAGACGGGGCCTGTACCACGGGACCACATCTCGTCGTAATCGGTTAAAGCAACGCAGAAGATCACTGACGTTATGTTTTCAAACATTGCTAGCCATTTGCAACCGTCATTAAGTCCCTTGGAATTTATTCGGATTAGTTGGTACCTAAGACAACAGAGATTGCCAATAAAAGAATATAACATATAAAACAGTTCTTTCTGGCAGAAGCAAAGAAAAAAATCGAATAATGGACCATTAGAGGGGAACAAGATTCTACTTGGTGAGAAGGAAGAAGGGCATTTGAGGTTGTTGTTGTATATTTCAGACATGGGGCTTCTATCATCAAATGAGAATTCAAGGGAGGCAAGACCATTACTTTGAGTAACTCCCTCAGCATACAATATATCCTTTTCTGAAGCTTCGTACTCATTGCTCGATATTTCAACAGCCTGCAGAAAGGAAAAGAAAAACATTTGCAAACACAAAATCAAGGAAACAATTAAGAAGCCAAGGATAAGCTATGCTCAATTAAACGTAGCATACAACATGGCATTAACTAAAATTATTGCATAATTGATCTGGTTAACAAGAAAAATGCCTTCCTACTGAAATCCGATAAAGCAAATCTAGAAATTCGAGGACAGTGACTTGTTAAATGCTTCATAAAAAACACAACGATGAACTGATGTGTCATACCCTTTCCAGAAAGTATTTGGCAACATCTGGAAGATGATGGAGTTCCTCTATTCTCTTGCATGTTTCCTGAATGGCAGTATCCTTCCAGAGCTCGTCTACAGTACGTGCATATTCCCCGGGTTGCGGCAGGAAAGAATTTATCAAAGTCTCCCATAGCCACAATATCCAATAACCAATCAGAAAAATGCTTGAACCTTGGGTTAATTGAATAGATCCACTCGTTACTTCCATCAATTCCTGTTTCATCTGAATTCAATTTTCATAATTAGCACATAACATTATTTGTTCATGGAAACAAGAAATACCCTCTATTTACATGTAATATCACAAATGTACTTTCATGTATTCAAACAAAATTGTATAGTTTATGTTAAAAAGTTATATTTAAGTTCTAATGAGCCTCCTAACATTCCACAGGTTGCAAACATCATCTTACCCTCAAAAAGCAAGCTTCTTGATGACGTTTGGTTTCATCAGATCATTAAGAAGTTCATTAATAATCCTAAAATTATCTATTAATGAAGATGGTTAAATAGACAGAACAAAGCAGTGGCTGAGACTGGCTAGGATTGATAGGCAGAAAATTTGTCATAAAATCTGGCTAGGATCGAGACCTGAATCAGACTTTTCAGCATCCAAATTGTTAGTTCTTAACTCCGATAAAGCTTCTTCTTCAAATCTCTCTCGTCCTTCAAGTAATACACTAAGATACTTGTACATGTTACTTTGAATCATATGCTTGATGTTCTCCATCTCTTCTGGAGAGAATCCATTTCCATATAAAAACTTTGCCTGTTCAATGGATTCAAAAGAAAATGTGTTACAACAAAAGAACAATCATTCTAGCATAAGAAAGGTTGAAGTTGCTGGAGATCCTATACTTAAGGTCAAATCATTAGAATCCAGATAGGTACAAATGGAAAAGTGAAATTGAAAGAAAACTAGTAATTCCCACAAATGTTCATGCTTATAGGGTATTATTTTTTAGTTATTCCCACAAATGTTCATACTTATAGGGTATTGTTTTTAATACCGAATTTGCCAATATTAAGAATGAGACCAGAACAAATATATAGAGGAAGGAGCCAGACAGATGCTTGTAGACACAAACAACAATAAGTATTTTACCTAAACATAATGGAACTTACACTTAGCAAGGAACGATTATAGAAGCAGGAGAAATGAAAGTAAAATGCACGCAGTCAGAACAGTTTGAAACAGAAACCATACCTGCTTGAAGATGGTACTGGTTCCAGATCCTTCCAACCCAAATAGTAGCAACTTCTGTACCCTTCCATGCTCCAAATACTCAGGCACTGACCTCCCTGAAAAGGTGGTTCAATCTATTTTTGTGGCCCATGAGGATTTGCAGGAGGTACAGGCAGTGAAAACAATGAACAACAGAAACGAGTAAAAGCCTGCCTACCAAAAATCAAACTCTACTGAATAAAAAAACCAATTCAATCACTCATTGAATTTTTAGAATTTATATCTAGTGTAAAGATTACAAGAGAACCTTTTCCCATATCTTGCCCTTGATGTTATTTCAGCCTTCTTCCTCATAAGATCCGTCTTCGTATACCCAAAAATCAGAATCCCTGGGGCATTGTACCTTTGCCAGCTGAAATAAAATTAAAAGTAGAAACCGAATCAAATCATTATACAAAGTAATGCGCCTGCTGAAAAAAAAAAGAAAAAAAAAAACTGTTCCAACCATCAGAATTAAGAATCATGCTTTAGAGAGTGAAAATAATACCAGGATGACCTTAAATTTTGGATGAAAAGTATCAACTATATTCTAATTTCTAAGCATGACTCCATAAATGAATACTTTTATCTCCTCATACACCAAGCCATGACGAACTATCACCAGAAGTATAATTCATGTATATGTGTAGCATTTCACTTGTTAACTCCAATAACTTGAGTTTATGCATTCTCTAATAAACATCATCAAAAATAAAATGACGGTTTTACTTAAAAAAGGCAAGCACACAATAAAATTATTCTTTGATCTAAGAAATGCTTTACTCACATGTTGTTTAGAGTGCAGCAATGAAGAAATGGCATGCAATAAGAAGAAAAGAAGTAATTTAAGTACCTTCAACACTCTAAGCTCAGTCTTTGTGATTTCGCGGCCATTCATGAAAACCCTTGTATTCCCATTGCTAGCATCCTTTTTCAGCTTACTACCAATATTCAACTTGGAACTAATTATACTGTCAGGCTTTTCCCCTTCCTAAAATTCCAATTCAAAAGTCAAACACATGAAACTAATAATAATAATAATAACAAGAACAATCTATTTTGAATACAGAAATTTACCTTTCCCCACAATCCAGAATCCTTATCATACCAATACCTGCCAGGCTTCAATTTCTGAGGCGGTACTGGACACCCAAAAGCTCAGCCAATTCTTCATGACCCAATTGTCTCCCATTCACAACCAACTGCTCAGGCTTCAATTGATTCGGCCGCGCACTCCTTCTCAGCCTTCATTATTTGCTTAACCTCCAAGGGCCTACAAACTTTCCTCAATAGCCTGGAACTCTTCCCAAGTCTAGACCTCTTAGCTTCATCAATAGGCTTCTTAATGCAACTCACACACTTCCTTCCTTCAGGCATAGACCCCATAGCCTTAAGCAAACAGTTGTTACAATACCTCGAATCACAAACCAAACACGCCTCTCTTTCCTTTAATCTACTCCGTTTCCCACACCTGCTACAAACCCCTCTCTTCTTCTTCTCCCCTATCCCCCTCGTTTCCACATTTGCCGCTAAAGCACCACCACCCGCCACGGTGGATTGCGAAGAAGTGTACCCATCATCATCATCTTCTTCTTCTTCTTCATCATCATCATTTTCTGAATCTTTCGGCGTATTAAACGTCACAACAACATTCTTCTTATCAGGTTGCTGCTGCTGCTGCGGCTGCTCCGGCGGCGGCGGTGGCGGTGACTTATCAACCTCGATCTCAGAATCGTAATCCCCGTTTCGAGAATCAATCTGAGATCTTGAAGCTGAAGAAGGTCTCTGACTTTCTAAAGGACTTCCATTTCTAACAGCATACCGATTCTTTTTAAAACTAGAGAATTTAGGTTTATTAGGGATTGAAGAAGAGACAGGAATAGATGATATATCAGAAGCAGAAAGGGAATCGAGATCGAGTGGATCAACACGAGGAACATCATAAGGAATAGGAGGACCTTCATATTCAATAGCGATTGAGTAATCGAGATGATCCTCGTCCGGTAACGGAGCTCCGACCGGTAACATTCTTCTAATTACATCTTCCCATGCTCTGTTCTCTTCTTCAGCTTCTTCACGTGCCATGGTGAGTCAGATTCCGAGTTTCTGAATCTCTGAGTTCGAGTCCAAGCTTCCACCTCAGGTGGCAGCTACGGCAGCCGTTAGGGAGTTGGCAGAAAGTAAACGGAGGAAAAGTTAACGCTGAAGAATCAGTCCGTCAAATATAATTTGACGCCTTCAGAGTATATGACTCGGTTTGAACGAGTTCGAGATCGAGTTGGAAAAATGAGTTATCTAAAAGCGAAAATAAAATTCAAAACTCACGCCATTGGGGACCTTTTATATAGAGTTTTTTATATATGGAAAATTACAAACGAGCGTAACTTACCTAAATATTTGGATTTTTGTTGTAATCTCAAACTCTAATTAAAATATAGGGCTAATTCAAAATTAACCCTTAAACTATATCCGTTTTTTCAAATAGATATTTAAACTTTTTTAATCAATTTGAATATTTAAATTATAGTGTCATAGTCCATTCAGGGCTTTTTGGAAGAGAAATGCTTATGCTTACGATTATTGTAAAAACAACAGCGATGATGAGATTAGATACTATAATATAAGAAAAAAATAAAATAAAACATTAGATGATGACGTGACAACTTCTAAATAGAAAAACTATTTTGAGCTAACGATGTTAAGGTTTGAAAAAGCTTAAGGTTAAATGAAAATTTGCATAATAATTTGAGCATTCATACTGACAAAAAAATTTAATGCCTATTTGAAAAATGAGTATAATTTAAAAGATAAATTTTTAATCAAACTTGAAATATATCTTATCCGATCGATCCAAATAATCCAATTCAATAATAATAAACCAATGATTTAAACTCACTTTACTAAATTCCAAATTTATATAAATTTAAAATTAAATAAATTGAAAGCACTCAAACCAAAATTCAAAAAATGATTGTATAAAATCTTTAAACATAACATGTCATTTCCATTCAAGTCATGTGACATAATTGCACTTATAGAAAAAAATCGATCATGCATTTTCTTCTTTTAATTCCATCATTCATTAATTCAATCATTGATGAATTGCTGAATTGTTTTTTTTTTTTAATTATAATTTAATTATTACATGCGTAATGAACAGTTGACTTATTTTATAAATGTGGTATGTGGCGTTAATTAAATGGAAGTAGTCGTAGTATCATACAATTATTTTTCTCTCTCATAATCTAAAAAAATAAATTAATTAATTCTTATAAATTAGATTAATGAACAATTTTTTTTTTATTAAAAATTTTATTAGTTTCACTATTAAAAAATTATTCATGCACATCAACTCGAGATATACGTGATATGTTACGTATAATTGATTGTTTATTCTATCAACTAGTCCATTTTTAAAAGTAAGAACAAAATACAATTTACTAATTTTTTTTCAAACAAAAGATAAAATATAATTTAATTTTTAATATAAAAATTTTCATGATACACTTACTTAAAAATGTCCATAGATTAAACCAATTCATAACTCAATTTTAAAATATTTTTCAAGTTGGAGTCAACTTAATCCAATAAAATGAATCATCTTATTAAAATAAATAAAATATTAAAAATATAATTTTATACTAATATTTATATAATTTAAATTTTTTTTAATTTAAACTAATATTGAATTCAATTAATTCAAGAGTATTAAAATCCATCCAAAACCAACTTACAAACTAACCACCCGAACCGTGGACCGGTATAGTCAGAACCCATTCGACCTCAAAAAAACCGGCAGCTACTATACAAAACAATCTTTTATTTTATCCGTAACAAATTTATCCCCTTATTGAAAATTATATTGGGTGCTCAGTACCGCCGTACACGGAGGCAGTCGCCGCCGTCACCGCCACCGCCACTTTGGTTGGATCTTCTTTACATTTACATCCACCACCTTCAAGCTCCGTTACCATATTGACTGTTTACGCTGCCAGATCTAACCTCTCCTTCCCGATTAAGGTTTCAATTTGCTCACTGTCTTTTCATTTATACCAGTTTTGGGTTTTATCCTCTTTTTTTTTCTCCTTTTTAAACGTATATCCCGAGTTTAGATCCTTTATTTCATATAATTGTTTGAAGGGGAAGATTTTGATGCATGTAATTGTAAACACACCAACCGAAGAACACATTTCTCTGCTGATTATGATTTATTTTTTTAAATGTAGGGTTTATGTTAATGATTTATCATATTTATTGAAAGGAAACTTCATTTCCTGTCTGTGTCTATGGAGTCTATTAAACAATTTTTTTTACATTAACTTACCATACTCAAGAGTTTGAGAGGTAACAGTGGTTTTTGAATGAATTGTGGCCATGTATCAAGGGTAGCATGGTATAGCCCTCAATGAAAAGATAAGGTTATGAATTGGTATCAATTGAACGGGTTGGATTTGAAAAGTTTTCTTGTGTTCTGGATGTGTTTCTGATTCCTGTTTGACTCAATTACGGTGATTTGTCTTCGAATACGACAAAGCCTTCATAATGGAAATGGGATGATCAATATATGTTAATTGCTCTGTTGTTTAGGTCTGGATGGTTCTGGATATATATATATCATTGCAACATTTTATGATTGATACTGTCTGATATAGTGTAATATATGTATGATTGCAGCATTATTCTTCTCTAGCTAGTTCAAGATCATGGAATAAAAGAAGGGTTTTCAAGAGTAGGAGAGGCATAATTGTAAGGGCATCGTCTCCCGAGTCGACTGACCCGTCTGATCCAATTGCTCCCCTAAGGATGGAGTCTCCAATTGGGCAATTTTTGTCTCAAATCTTGATAAGTCATCCACATCTTGTGCCGGCAGCAGTTGAGCAGCAGCTTAAACAGCTTCAAACCGAGTGGGACACTGAGCAAAAGAAGGAAGAACTGTCTGCATCAGGCACGGATTTGGGTTGTAAAGGTTGGTGATTCATCTTACTATAGTGGACATATCTTGAAAATGTATATCTCATGGAAAAGGTTTGGCTGTACAGGAGAATTGCTGAGGTTAAGGCGAGCGAGCGAAAAAGAGCTTTGGAAGAGATCCTCTATGCATTGGTTGTGCAGAAGTTTATGGATGCCAATGTTTCCATGGTGCCTGCAATAACTCCCTCTTCTAAAAATTCTTCGGGTCAAGTAGATACTTGGCCGAGCCAAGAAGAGAAATTCGAGCAGCTTCACTCGCCTGAAGCCTATGAAATGATCCAAAGCCACCTAGCTCTCATTTTGGGAAATCGATTGAATGATTCAAAATCCGTTGCACAGATTAGTAAACTTAGGGTCGGGCAGGTCTATGCTGCATCAGTGATGTATGGGTATTTCCTAAAACGGGTTGACAAGCGATTTCAACTAGAGAAGACCATGAAAATCCTTCCAAATGGTTCAGATAGTGAGGAAGTAGTATCGAGAAAGCCGTGAGAGAAGACATAAGACCTGCGGGGGATTATCTAGCTGTTTCATCACACCCGGAAGTCTCATCGTGGTCTGGAGGTTTTGGGAACAGGATAAAGCCCTCTCGGTTGCGGACGTACTTAATGTCCTTTGATGGGGATACACTTCAGATATTTGCCACGATTAGATCGAAAGAAGCTGTTAGCATTATCGAGAAGCAAACAGAGGCTTTATTCGGAAGACCCGAGATCGTTTTAACTCCTCAAGGCATTGCTGATTCTTCCAAAGATGAGCTTATTAAGATTAGCTTTGGTGGTTTGAAGAAACTTGTTTTGGAGGCTATCACTTTTGGTTCTTTTCTATGGGATGGTGAAAGCTTCGTAGATTCAAGGTACCATTTTGTTATGAATTAGATATTTTTCAATTGCGTCCCTGTTAAAGCAAAAACTTAGTAGTAGCAACTCAGTTCTTACTATATTATGGTTTAATAAAATGTAAATTTGGGTGATTTATACTTTTGCATTGATTATTCTCTATGCAATTATGCTTTGCTGTTGGAATTTGTATCTTTGACACATAATACATCTTAGGTAAAAGTAACATAGAGTTACTTGTATTAAAAGTCAAATTACATTTTACCCCTTACTGAAAAATGAGCAAATTAGTTCTTGTATGTTAGATCAAAGAGCAAATTGATCTTGTCTGTTAAAAATTCCATCCATTTATATTGTTAAAAGCTAATGTGATTGATGGAATAATTACGCACGTGTATTTTATGTTGACATACAAAGATCAATTTTTAAAAATAAAAATGAATGCATTTTTAATAGAAAATATCAAATTGCTCTTAGATTTAACATGAAGGGACAAATTTACCTACTTTTTTTAATCGAGGGGGCAAAATGCAATTCAATTTATTGTACAAGGGTCTCCATTGTACTTCTATCATTTGAAGTAATCTTAGGTTGTGATAGTTGAAGCATGGTATGGGATAAAAAAATTAAACTCGTGTAAAATATAAATCGACTTAGATTTCACCATTCAAGTTTTGAACTCGGTCTAACTCATGCCAACTCATTTTTAATATTTTAATATCTTGTTTTACTTTTTATATAGTATATAACTAATATCACATAAAAAACAATTTTAGAATAAAATATTATAACATGACATTTAAAAATAAGATTGCATGTGTTTAAAATTTTTAAAAAATATATTAAATTAAAATGAATTTGAATAAACCATTTATAAATATTGATGAGTTTGACAAGAAAATTAGGGCCAACAATTCAGCCTGAGTCGAGTTTAAACAAAGGCACATTGAATTAATAACATACAATAACTAGAGCTCAACTGGTGTGACCAACCTCACATCTAAGTGCAGGGGAGGCAAGTGCAAAAAGGGTATTCACATGCATTCCAAGATGCAAAACGGTGCCGTAAAACATCATAAAAGGCAATGTGGGCATTGAACTGGGACAATTGAAGAGACATAAAGCCTTGGCCATCATAGAAGAACCTTAGTCCCCCTCTCCTTTGTTTCTTCATGTCTCCCCTCCATGCCTTGGACCCTGCTCCACTTGTTTGGAACTGTATGCGGCTGAACGTTTTCACATTTTAAAGGGTTAAATGATTAATTGAGTGGCAAATATTCTCACATTTTTAAAGTTTGGATTTTTTTTTTTTTTGTTCAAATTAGGTCCTGAACTTAGTAATTGTTCTCAGAACTTATTATTTTTACATTAGGGCCAAAGAAATGTCAATGACTAACTTGAACGAAAAAAAAAAATCAAACCCCAATATAGAAATAATTCCCAAATTCAAGTCTCAAAAAAGGTATTCATGGTTTTAGTCACCATTAATTTCATCTTTGTTGAAGAAGCGGTGGTAAACGTAGCAATGGATTTTTTACCTGTCGGTGTCACTGATGTGTTGCAGGCAATGATCATGGCCGTTGATGTAAAAATCAACGTTGTTAGCCTCGAGAATAGGGAGGAGGTGGGTTACGAGTTCTTCGGTGTCACCATGGAACGCAATGCTCCTAATTGCATGGTGTCCTACATCTATCTTCCGTTTTGCGGTTGAGTCTCTCAATGCACACTCCACATCCTATACACAAACCATTGGTTTTCATACATACACTGATTCGGAACACTTGTACAATTCCCTTAGAGGTTTTGTCATGTGAACTTAATGATGTTTAAATCGCATCAGATTAGTCAATCGAGTTAAAAATCGATAGACTACCAATAAGTTACTTATATGTCATAGGTTAGGGGTTTGAACTCCATCAAAGTAAAAAATGCTCATGTCGCCTTTTGGTGGGTGGTTGTATACCCACGTCGGCACACTCTTGTCTTTATGAATTAGGCTTTCGGGGCAACCGCAAAGGACAATGGCTTCAATTGTAGGGGGATTGGATCAACTACACACTTCGCACACTTCTCTTGAAAAAATCAACCCCTTTCAACAAATTTATTTTGAATTCCTGATGGTGTTTAGATTGAACGAATTGGTCTTAATCTATCCGACCACCGATCGATCCAATTCTAAAAAGAACCGTATAAATAAACTGGTAGAATGCATGTTCGCAAGGAAAACTGGCTTTATGTGTTGTAGGAGGTCTTGAATTTAAACTCAACAGGGTACACCTTGGAGTGGCAAAATATTGAGAGACGTATAAGGGCCTAGACAGGCTGATATTAGAATTGTGCCTGGGGTCAATAGAATCGTGATGATTTGATCCGAAATTAGTGATAAGTTGAGTATTTAATACACCTTCAATAGATTCGTAATATAACGTCGGCGAGGCATTATACCGCGCCAGTCATAAGCGTGGTTGTCGGGGTTTAAAAAATAATTCCTCACCAAAGGTGTGGCATCCACAAAGAGGATGCCCACCAACTCTGGCCAAATTTAAAACTAATCTATATAATAGGTCTCCTGCTTTTTAAGCTAGTGTTAATAGCAATAATAGGAACAAGGAAAAAGAAATAGGGAGAGACCCGCGTTGACGATGAAGGATCGTCAACAGAACCATTCTGGAATCAATTTGTCGAAGAAAAGGACTGAGTTGAGCCACCGCATCACCCCTGTAGTCATGGTTCCCCAAAACTGAAGGCAATGATATCCACGTGAGTGAGCTGAAATAGTAAAATGCGTGTAAACACGAAGGTGATAAGGAGTTACAAACCGCTGAACCAGCGGGTTTGCAGGCTCTGGGATTTGTAGATGTTAGGTGAAAGACTGTAGAAACGCAGGGTCACGTTGGCTGCCCAACCCATTCTCATAGAAATTATCTCCCGTCGATACCACAAAATCTATCTTCAATTCCTCTCCAATCTTTCCCATCTACATCCATATAGTGTTCACAATATCAATAACCCCACGTTTGTTAGAAAATATAAATGTCAAGTTCTTTGTAATCAATATAAGAGCGTCTAGTGATTAGCAATGAAGCGGATGAGCCAGCGCCGGCACTTTAATTTGATGCAATTTTTTTCATTTGAAATAATTATTTATTGTTTTATGACTTGTATCAAAACAGTAAGGAAATTATTTGACACCTTAAATAGTATTTTAAATTTTCTTAATTTTCGTTATTCAACCATAATGTTTTTTAAAATCAATATTATAATATTGTCATCTCCAATGTTTGCTTTTATTTAAAAAATGAGTCAGATCTCATCAAAAGTATGTAAAGCATTAGTCGTGTTTTTAATAGATTTCAATCTTCAAAATGTTTGATGTAATCATTAACTCTTAAATACGGCAAACATGCCATCGTTTTCAACCTAACCTTCAATCTGAGCATTAAAATGATAATAAGAATTTTACAAATTAGAGTTTTTGTGTTAAAAAAAAAAAAAAAAATCAGTTTTCATAGGATAAGTTGATTTATGTTGATGCAAAAATAAATAACCTGATATGCAATTCGTGATTGATTAAAAGCCCCTTTCCTGCCCCAATCACCGACCACCAAAAAGCCTAGGAAACCAGCATCACTGCCGTCGCCTTGGCTGCTGTTGGCGTTCCTCGGCTGCACCTTCAGATGAACTCTCTCAAGCTCCGCGGCGACATAATTTTGACTCACAAACCATGTTATCGCCAACACGAACCACGGATGCCATTGGCATTGATTACCCATCCTTCCTTTCTCTTTGTTTAAGCCCTTGAGGTTTTCAATGCCAAAGGTATGGTTAAATTAATTGGCATTTTGAGTCATTTTATTCCCATTGAAAATGTTTCGAAACGACTTATTGTCACCAACATTACAGCGATGAACTCATGCAAAACCCTAGAAAATTCGGTTGTCATGACGGTGACTCTCTCATTTTTAAGTAATTTTTAGCACTCCTATAATTTATTCCTATATTTTAGCCTTAAATTTTTCCTCCTATATTTTAGGCTTCAGTTTTTCATCTGATCTATGTTTCTTATTTTATTTCCCCGAATTTCAAAGGGTTTATTTATCATTTCCTTGTCCACTAACATTGTTTTTTTTCATAAACTCATTCAATGAAAGTCTAATTTATCCTAATCTAACTTAGAATATACTTCACCTATCAATCCGTAATTAATAATATATTTTGATTAATTGTAATTATAGTAATGAACCAATATATCAGCTTTAAATTCACTAATTTCAGACACTTTAATAGAAAAGTTCTTATTGAAAAAGACTCCAATAACGCTGAATCATAAAATATAACACCATTATACTAGTATTTGCCTTTTCTTTTTCCTTTTTATAATTAAAATACCTTTAGAATCTCTCATCAATTTCAAATTCTATCTCCCATCAACGCCACCTCAAAACTCAAACATGAATTGTAAAATGAAATATATATTACTATCTTATCACTATACCCAACACATAACACATGTTGACATTATTTACTTCTTTTTATATATCGACTTTTACTGGAAAATAATATCTTATAAATTTAAACTCATGCCTAAAAATGATTACAGTAACACAAGAAACGCCTGAGAGAAAATGAGTTAAAACTAAACCTCTAAAAGTCGCTTCGACTGTTTTAAAGTACAAATTCATGATACTACCAAATTCCAATCCAAACCATTGCAATTTAATTAAAGAGGAAAATAAAGGCAAAAGCTACAAGAAATGGCAAAGGCCAATGTCAGCAGAGGGCAAAAAAAAAAAAAAAAACATTTGCTCATACGAACATGAAGAAAAATGGGTAGTTCCCTCTTAAAACAGATCACCACGATGCAGTACATGACCCACTTTAGAACAAGGATGCACCACAAAAATCTTCCATGAAATAGAATAGCCAAAACACACATACATAGTAAAAGTGTAGTCTGCTCCGTGCTTAAGTTGGCTTTCGGATGTTTCTGCCAGCACGAATCACTTCATCCACCAACAGCAATTGCGAAGCAATTACAGGCCTGAAAAACCAAAGTACCTCCATTTTTAACAACTTATGCTTTCTATGTGGTAAACATAAAATCATGATATACATCTAATAGAGGTAATAGGTGAGAAAATAATCTAGTATTAGGAATTAGGTTGCATTTTGCCCCTTTATTTCATATATTTCTACTGTTAGAAAACTGGTTTTGAATATAAAGTTGTTCACTCCATCAACCACACCAAATTTTAACATTAAAAATAAACAAGAAATGACTAATTTGTTATTTGATTTAACATATAAAAATTAATTTGCTATTCTTTTATTGGGTTTACACATTCGGTATAATTGGCTTATTCGAACGGTTTTCAATTTTGACATTTTAAATCAAATAAACCAAATAAATCATAACCCATAAATCCAAAAGCCCATAACCCATTTACATATCCTAACCCAACTTTAAACCTTAAGCTCAAATGCCTATTAAAACTTAACTCTTAAAAGCCAATACTCATCAATATTTAAAACCCAAATAAATAATTTAAAATTTTTCATAATATTTATTTTAATTTTTATTATTTAATGTATAAAAATCGCAAAATGACATATACCTACTAAGAACACTAGATGGAAATTGTATGTTAACCATGTAAGAAAATAAACATTTTTTAAGTTCATTAAAATTATTTTATTTATTTTTTAATATTTTATAAAGAATTTGAAATAAAATTAAAATTAAAAGAACCTCAATTAGAAAAATATTTCAAACACAAAAGAATTTTGAAAAAGAAAAACCGAACCAAACTGAAAATTTTCATTTCGGTTTTGCTCCCTAAGTCGGTTCGGTTTATTCTGCTTTTGATATAAAAAATCGAACCAACCAAATGCACACCCCATGTTCCATGGTACTTTTACCATGAAAATGGAAACATACACGCCAATAATAGGAAATTATAAAAGACAAGTGAGGCAAATGAATATAGAGAGCTATTACGTACCCAGAGTTTATAATTTGGCGTTTGACAGAGTAGTTATCAAATATACCCTCCATTTGGGATCGATAGGTTCTCCTGTTTGTCTGTTTAGACCGACGATATTTCCTCTGTCATGCTCCCCCTGTATCAACGGTCAAAACAATGTTCAACTTAATATTATTCTCTTCACCTTCCATTGAGAAGGGGTTGAAATGAATAGTGAACTAAACGAAATAAGGAGTACCGTAAGACCAATTATGACATCCTGAGTGTCAAGTCATTTTCAGCAAGTGTCTTGGGTAAAATCCACGAGAAGGGCATCAGCGAAAGCTTCAACACCTAATTGGGCACGCTGTTCCATTATGTAAAATCAGATGTATTACAATAGTTGTTTCAGTAATTGTAAAAAGAGAAATATACCAGAGGCATACCCCTTTGAAAAATAAGTTCCTTTTTTACTTCATTAATTAGGTGTTGTCTAGCTGCAACTTCGAAAGCTCCCGCACCCTGAAGAACAGATATATATCCATATATCATGAAATGCTACAGTGCATAAAGATTCGAACCAAATAATACTAACTCTCAGCAAATATCTTTTTGGTTCAAGGGCTTCCAGTACATCTAAGAACGAGACTAAAGTGAAAACATCAAATATAAGCACCAATTATGGAAAGCAAATAAAATGTTATGGAAGTCTTAACAGCTAAAAATAGACAAACGAGAAATTTGTCAGCTTCCCCGAAAAGGGTAATCTGACAGAATCTAATCAAATGAGCCAGCCTATACATAGCACAGAGATCAATATTTAAATTTGTCAGCTGCCTCTATCAGGGAAACACACATTAAAGAGGATCACCAGCACCAACGATCAACTTTAAGTTCAGTCTACACCATCTAATTTCCATTCTCTACTGGGTCAATCAATCATAAAACGAGTTTGGTGACCAACTATTGCAGACAAGAATCAATAGAAGATGTAAATCAGCTTGAAGAACGAATGCAAATGAAAAGCTGAACAAGCAAAA
Organism: Kokia cookei; assembly: GCA_039519145.1. NCBI lineage: Eukaryota > Viridiplantae > Streptophyta > Magnoliopsida > Malvales > Malvaceae > Kokia > Kokia cookei. The sequence continues at coordinate 54,307 of JBBHDX010000178.1, forward strand.
CTTACTAATATAACTGCCTCGTCTTCAATAGTATTCTTAACAGCCCGCAGCCCATCACGAACAGCATCCTTAATTTGGGCAATTGTGTGGTCATTAGGCCCTATGTTATTGACAATAGCATTAGTATTATATAAATAGCAAGCTAAATGTTGCACAAGCAGCACTAACAATATTGATATTAAATTTACATAAATTATAAGGAACAGCAACCAGTTCTACATACCTTTTATCAAAATTGTACATGAATGGGGATGCCTCACATTTTCCACAAATGTATATTTATCTTCCCCAAGGACATGCTCGTAGACAAGTCCCGCCCAGCCAAGACAATCTGGGGTTAAATCATCAACAGAGTCTACAGCTTCTCCTCCACAAGCCAAAACAAGTCTTTCCATATTTCTTTTCTTTGCTCTTCTGAGGGCAACGATCTACAAAACCACAGATCAGCACATTGCAATGAAACACAGGTGTGACAAACTTTAACAAAAACCATTAGAAAATTCAGTTTTAGACATAAAAGAAAGAAAGAAAAAATATATCATAGTCACATCAGCCTTATATCTGACCAATGATCAAAACTGCATAACACTCAAATTCATTTAGGAATAACGATATCACTGCAAAATACATGTTACAATCACAATTGTGAAATTATCTTACACCAACAGAAGGGAAGACAGTTACATAGGATGCACCTTCCTCTTGATATTCTAGAAACATATATCAACCCAGACATCCATTGGAAAGACATATAAAGACGGGAAACAGGGACGACAACCAAGGTAGTCATTATCCAGCAAAAAGGGGAGAAGACATTGGTATGCTGAGGGGAAAAACTTAAGGACCTACTGACAATGACAATGATATCATAAGTATCAACATGAGATAGCAAAATAATAGTCAAGTAGTGCTGCAAAGGTGTGCACCTAGCATTGTGCCTTAGCACTGTACAATATAAGTGCCTCAAACCCTTTCAGACGAGACTCATTTTAATTAGATACACACCAAGTGTGCCTAATCATATTTTTGTAAGGTGGTAGTTGCAAAAAAATATGTTAATTGAAGTTCCATATGATTTCTTCAGTTTTTGACTTTTTCAATAATTGTACCTTTAATGGTTAAAAGGAAAAGAAACTATCAGACTCTCTACTTCTAGATATTTGAATATTCAATAACATGGGACCAAATGGGAATCATGTATGTTAGCCAACAAAAGAAGAAAACTTTGCATTTTTATAGGAAAAAACCGAATAGCTCTTTTTAGAGTTTTTAATCAAAATGATATATCTTATGCATATACTATATATACCAACACACAAAAACACACATATGCATAAAACAGGCTTTCTGTGCCTTGCACCTCACAAAATATGATATTCTTGTGCCTAGAGAACGACTTGCACCTTTGACAACACTGGTCAAGCATCCAGAACATAGTATGTTCACTTATGATGCTTTCGCTTCTTTAACAGGAAAAATTGGATAAATTCAAACACTTGCAAGAAAGTTATAGGCAACCAACAAAGAGTAGGGCATCATGAAAATTTCGCAAACTGGAATAGGGATTAAAAGAACAAAATTCCATAGCTTACCCCTGCTTGCTGAAGAAGATGCAAGGAAGGGGGATCAATACCCTTTTGATTGATAACAACAAAGTTGCTGTCATTGCCAGCACAAACCTACAGATGGACAGGAGGAGGAGCAGTATCGTAAGAATTAATATAAACCTGCTACACCAAATAGGCCACATTTATAATAGGTACATCTAACAATAGATACCTTATTTTTTAGCTCAATAATTTTTTTGACTCGTTCATCAACTGAACGCCTTTCAGCTGCAACCATCGCCTCCCTCTGCTCAGCATTTGAGTAGAAAAAGCCTGCATTTATTTCACTGAAGGCTAAAACATTAGTTACATGATGACAATCACAACAAAATAAATCCAGATTAAAGGTAACCAAAGAAAAGCAGGCAGACACCAAATGAGCAGCTAAGCACAAATATTTCAAGGAGAACGTAAATAGCTAAAAATAATGCTAATTTCTCCTTCATGAATTTAGTGCCCCCTCCACTTGCACCACCCACACCACGGACAAATAAAAAGGGAAGTCAAAGATATGCACATATATGTACCTTTTATCATACTCCAATGATACATTGCATGTCAATATGTAACAATTTTCTGCTCGTCGCTTCATATCTGGATGCCTGGAACCATGGTCCAAAACTAGTCCCTCCACCTAGGGAAACAACAAAAGGTAAATATAAGAAATGGCATGATACAGATGGGTACCAACACATGCACACACAACAAAAAATATAGAAATAAAACCGAAATATTCAAGCTTCATCACAAAAGCTAAACTTGGCTCTAATTAAGAGAAGGGAAGGTGTAGCAGGGGAAAGAGTTAATTCTTTCAAAGCTTTATTAATACATTGCAATAGCAATAAATTTCATGATATCCTATCCATACCGTGATCATCTTGTAAAAAAAGTTTTCTTCATTTTATTTGATAATGACCATATTTGCATTCAAGAAAACATTGTTTCGTGAAATCAAAATTAAAAATCATTTTAATTGAAGCTATTATAAGGAAACAAACAAATTGGCAAATATACTGGTTAGAATATAGAGAACAATTCACCTTCCCTTCAAGTGGGTCCCTCTCTTGGAAAAAAAAAAAAAGGACTTCTCATGACTCAAAAGAAGTAACAACCAACCAAAATTCTTATAAAATCATTCGTAATGCATGAGTAATAAGCAATCCCAACTTCAGTATCATACTGTAACAGCAGAAACCACAAACAAAGACATTGAATGCTACAATGCATCGAGAAAGTTGGTATACATACAATGCAAGATAAAAAGGATATATAAACATACCAGCTTTGTGTCTACATCAAACTTATGTCGCATGTGCATTATTTCTACCATAAAGAGATCAATAGGTTCATCTGGTTTTCGGACACAGAGTACCTGGTAAACCAAATAAAAGTTAGATAACCTAAGTGTAAAAAAGTAGAAACAAATAAGTTTCCCACTTACAGCATTAACAACTATGTCTGTCAGTTGATCTGCCAATCCTTCATACAACTGTGTGACAGTACAAAAAGTCAATCAAATGAGTTAGATATCGTTAAAAACAGATAAGAGAGAGAAGTAGGGAGAGTAGAAATTTTGAAAATACCTTAGTCCTTAGTGTAGTTCTTGCTACCATTTTCAGGATCTCCTTATCAGGTTCAGAGCCCATTACCACAGGAGTCTTAAACTTCTCAAGGAACTGAATGGTAGCTCTTTTGGCAATTTCAAAACCATCAACTAGAACACGGGGATGCATACCTAAACCAAAAGCTTTATCACTATGCATATAGATAATGAATAATGAGAAAAGCGAAATATGTGTGTGTGTGTGTGTGTGTGTGTATATATATATATATGGAAATATTATGTCAATACTTGTATATTACATCCATTTGGTTCAAATCTAATTTCTCTTTAATCATTTTCAGTGAGCGATATCATGAACTTAAGCTAAAGAATCTAACATGACTGCGACTGCTCGTATTATCCAATTTGCATCCCACTGAGGAAAAAACCTTAAATCTAACAGAAAAGTGCAAAGTTGGAGCAGTTCTTTAACATGTATTCAAATTAGTCATACGAACCCTAACCTTCGTCAATGTAACACTGAGATTGCTTCATTAGCTCGCCAATGAAGAGTACAGTAGATGTAGTTCCATCACCGCTAATGTCATCTTGCGCAACAGCTGTCCTTGCTATCATAATAGCCGTCAGATTTTGAACTTGCTGAAATATTTTTCAATCAAACAACTCAATAAGATCTACATCATCACCCTCAGTAATCATTTAACGTGTTTTTACTAATATCAAGAAGAATTTAAATCTGGTAAAGGAAATGAAATCACTATAAAAAATTGCAGAAAGAAAAAAGAAGGGGAAAAACGGAACCATTTCTTTCAAGAGAGTGTTTCCATCTTTAGTGAGCTTGATATCACCGGCGCCACCAACAAGCATTTTGATAGTGCCTTTAGGTCCCAGATTTGTCTTGAGAACATCTTGTAACCCTTTGGCGGCGTTGATGTTCATGTGCAGTGCCGCCGATTTGTTGAGAACTTCGGCATTCGGGTTCAACACTCGAAGCGACATCGTCGACTAGGGTATTCTATTTCCGAATAACACCGTTGAAAGCACGAGGTGAGAGACCGAGTGAGCAAGTGACTGAGTCGGGAGGGAAACTCAAAACTTTGGTTACTGCCAAAGAAGGGATGAAATGCTGGGAAGGGTTTTAGGGCTTTCTCGCAAACTTTTTTCTATAAATAAATAGATGAAAAAAATAATAGTAAATGAAAAATAAAATTTATATGGGCTGACCCAAATGTGAAATCCGGGTTTTATACCTTAAGGTCAAATAAACAATATAATAGGCCCAAAATTGAACTCAAGCCCAAATATTAATTTTAAATATCCAAAAAATTGAAGCCCAGTAATGTCACAATCCAAAGTCTTAAAAGTAAGAGTTAACTACATCAGAGGTAATTAATTATTAGTAAATTTATGTTTTAGTCATTTTAAAAAATTATAAAACTGTCAATAAACTATTCAAAATTTTTTATTTAGGCCATTGGATTGTTCAGGTTTTTTTTTTAAATTCGACTAGTGAGCTTCAAGACGATTCAACGATTAGTATGGTGGATCAATACCCATTGACAAAATAAAACATACCTTAGATACAAGTTGATCTTATAATTAGTGTCGGAGATTGAAAAAGAAAGTTGTTTGGATTTTGGTTCACAAATTCATGATATTCAAAGTTGTTTCATGAAAAAACTAAACTTATAGAAAGAAAGAGAGTTTCGACGGTGTAGACAGTGCAAAAAGAGAAGGCCATAGTAGCAACGATTTTAACAGCCCAGTGACTTAAATGAAAACTTTCGAATAATTTAGCGACCATTATGTAACTTTTTAAAGCTTAACAACTAAAACAAGAGCTTACTAATAATTTAGTGACATAGGATGTTGTTTACCTTTAATATAAACCAACGGGTTAAATAGAGTTATTATGATAAACTGAGCTTATAACTTTAATTATTTTTTCTGGATTTGGGTTTTTTATTACTTTCACATTTAACTTTTAAAATTTAATTGAATTGTGTTTTATTGATTAAAAGGTGGATTGAATTGTTAATATGTTAAGGATTTGGCATGGTAATTTATGTGTGCTTTATTGTTGACGTACATTTTTAAAATTTTTAAATTTAACTTGATGTATTTTTTAAATTTATCACGTAGATGTAAATTATCATGCGGACTATCAACACTGTTAGAATTTTAACAATTCAAATAATTTTCTCTTTCAAAAAAACAAATAGACTAAATTTTGAAATTTTGAGAGATAAAGTATATATATATATATATATATCAATGCAAAATTGACCAAAAAAATAGATGTGAGGGATAAGTTTTTTAAGTATGCGTTTGATAAAAAAAAACCCAAAGCTACACATAAATTTAAATTTAATGTGTAATTTGATAGATGAATTTTGACTTTGTATCATTATACACATCGAATTTCAAAAATGGTTCGAATGTATTTGATTTTTATCCAATTGTATATATTTAAAGAAATGAATACATAAATCTATTTTTATATCATATAAGTATAATTATTTGTGCATGTAATATATAAACTCAAAAATACGTTGTATCAATCATGATGTTAGTGGTTTATGAAAATTGAATCAAATCAAAATGTCATGTATAAAATTACACAAAATCAAAGTCCACGTGCATTATCGCATATCAAACCAAAATTCATGTATAATTTTTACATTTATCCGATAAAATTTTGTTTATTACATTTTTATTAATGAAAAAAAAGGGTAATAATATCCATATATCGAACTCAGAACTTAACCTCAATCAATATTTCATTTCAATATGCTTTATCTCAAATAGAAATTAAAAAACGTATTTGATTTAAATCGGAAATCCCAAAAGAAAAAAAATCAAATTAAACAAAAGTGTTTTAAAGAATCAGCATAAAATTTAAGTGTATACAAAAAATATAATAAATATTCCCATGCAAAGTTTTAATTTATTTTTTAAAAAGATGGGAAGATAAGAAAATTAAAAATGAAAGCATCTTATTCCGTATTAGCGTAAGTTAGTAGGAAAAGAAAAGAGAAGCATGTGATTATCGAAAAATACAAAGCTAAGTTTAATTTTATTCGGGTTCAGGTAATGCTTTTTCGATAATAATAATAATTTTAATATTTAAATTCATATTTAATTACTCGGAAAACAAATTTATTGTCATTTTTTCGATAATAAAATATAAAAATGAATTATGTAATATTTATATTTAATATTTAATTTTATGTTTGATTGTATCACGAATTAACTTAACACCAATTTAATTTATAAATTATTAAAATATCATCTATATTTATATTTATATTTGAGTCATCGAAACATCAACTCAATTGAAAAAAAATACTAAAATACCATTTTATACACAAAATAAATTATATTAAAAAATCTCAATCATGTTAGATTTGAACCCACAATTCAATAAATTCTAACCACTTCACTTTTCTTTTACTCACAAAATAAACAATTTATTAAATTTTTAAATAAAATTTTAATAAACAAAATATCATTACATAGATTTTGTTTATATTTAAGTTGTTTTTACGTGTATATTTGAGTGCGACGAAAAAAGAGAGAGCACTGGTTCAAAGTGTCGTTAATTCAAAAATAATTGTCAAATTATAACTTTTAAACTTTAAAACATTTTAATTGTATTCTCAAAATATTAGTATGGTCTCTGTAAAACCTTTCTTAATCTAACCATCAATTGGACATAAAAATTATTGAAATATAAATGTTTTTAAAATTTGATCCACGTGTTTAAATACATTCTAAATCGAATTAAACTTAACATTTCACGTTCTAACTACCGTTAGGGTATCTGATAATAATTTGGGGATGTCTAATGCAATTAACCCCAAATATTTATTTTTGTGTATATATATACACACATGGAGGTAGAAGAAGAAGAAGCAAGTAAAAGTCATTAAACAGCTTTCTCTTTTGTTCTTCATTCCCAAAAACCATTCGCTTTATATATAAAATACCATAAAATTATCATATATAAATCATTGCGATACTACACACTTCTCTCAATATATATTACATATATATACGTGTGTGCAAGTTTTCCTTTGTTGCGCTCTTGAATTTTTCCTTCTTTACCTAAAATATACATTCAAAGGGTTTTGATTTTCCTTCTTCCCTCAGCTACCCAATAATTCGTGTTTGTTCACATATCTTCTTATTGGATTCTGTGAGAGAAAGAATTTTTCAGTGAAACCCTTTTTCGAGAATAAAAATGGAGGAAAAAGGGGGTTTCGATGAACAGTTTATGAATCGGATTCCCGATCTTTCACTGCACATTAGCCCTCCCAACACTGCTCCACCATCGATTTCCACTGCTACTACCAACGGAAGCCATTCATCGACCTTTGATATTTGGAGCAGCAAAAAGAACAATGTCCTAAAACCCTGCAGGAGCTCCCAAGCAGCTGAACCCGAGCTTTCTTTAGCTAATCCACTAGGTCCAGTCGGCAGTGGCTTAGAACCCGAGAGTTGCCCACGGCAAATTCATCTTCTCAAATGCGGTCAAGTAAGTGATATAAACTATGGGGTTTCATGGCTCGATGAAATGCCTGAACCAGGTTTGAAACCCATCAAGGGAATCCCAATATATACGGATCCTCGTAAGTCACGGCCGGTATATCAAGTGTCCCCTTATTCATCTTAAATTGTTCATCATCATCATCATCAGCTTCAGCTCCTTGGGTGCTACACTCAGCCAATGGTTATAGGTTAAATGGGATCTCAATGCCTCAATACGAAGGAACCATGGGTAGTCCAAGGTTTATAGCTAAACTACATAACAAAAAGAATATAAGGGCACCAAGGATGCGTTGGACAAGTCCCTCCATGCTCGGTTCGTTCATGCTGTCGAACTTCTCGGTGGCCATGAAAGTAATCAATTATTCAATCTTACTCTGATTTTTCCTACTTTTTGTTACAGATCCATATAGTTTTCAATGAATTTGATTGAGTTTTTTCATGTAGGAGCAACCCCAAAGTCAGTTTTAGAGTTAATGGATGTCAAAGATCTAACACTTGCTCATGTCAAAAGCCATTTACAGGTACAATCAAAAGCTGGAAAAACCTGGTTTTTCTTTTAGAAAAAGAGACTTTGAGTGAAGAAGTTCAACTTTTAGAAGAAAAGAAAAGGTCAAAGAGAAAGAAGAGAGAGAAAATAAAGTAGCCCACCAATAATTCAAAGCAATTACTGACCTTACCAAACATCCACCTCGTGGTTAATAAACAAACCAATAAAAATCCCATAAACAGACAAGAATTAGAAATAGAAAAAGAGAGAGAGAGAAGGGTATTTTTTTTTTTTTTTTTCCTTTTACCCAGATTTTCTATTTTGTATTCTTGTTTTTAAATTGATAAAAAAGAGGCTTCTTTCGATTTGTTTCGTGTCAATAAGCAACTCTTTTTCCTTTCATATTGCAGATGTATAGAACTGTTAAGAGCAGTGATAAAGCTGCAGCAGCTTTAGGTAATTGTGCATTGTTTAGCCTTAGCCTTCTACAGTCCCCCTAATATTTATTAACAACTCCTTCACTTTTACCTAATTTTTTCTATTCATATGTCTGATTTATATATACATCATATATTTTTTATCTGTATTTAGATTATTTTTTAATTCAATTAAATAATAAATAATAGTATGTGAATCATCCTTGAGTTTTTTATGCTTACCCAAAATATATTACATGTTGATGCAAGTATTGTATGTCTTTTCTATAATCTACTTTGTGTGTATGTAAATTTACGGGAAAATATCGTGGAGGGCCTTATATTAATAGACGTATTGGATTTTGTTTCTTTTATTAAAAATATGAATAAATTAATCTTTATAATGTTAGATCAAATAGTAAATTGATCATTTTGTTAAAAATTCCATCTTTTTTTAGTATTAAAAATTGATCTCCATGCGTCAACACGAGGTACATGTAGCACGTCACATGCCACTATTTGGTTATCTTGTTAGACATGTAAGTTTTTAATAGTAGAAATAGATGAAAAATTATAACAGTAAGAATCAATTTGCTCTTTGATCTAATACTGCTTATTCTTTTTAACAGAGAGGTAAAATACAATATGACACTTAGTACATAAGCCTCCATAGAACTTTTACCTATATTTATAGTACGTGTATGTATGTCAGGGTCTATTATTAATCTTTTAGTTTGTTAAAATATGTGAATACATATATGTATGTATGACAGATGGATCAGGAGAAGAAGATGAAGATTGTTCCAAAAATAGGAACAGTTCAGTGAAGCAGAGATCAACAGAGACAGAATATAATGTTAATGGCTGCCCCTCCTCTTCTAATCTTTGGACTAACTCTTCTACGTATGTCCCCCAACTCAATCTCTGGTTTGGTATCCAAACTTAATAGCTTCTTCCATTTTAGTCTCAATAATGTGGTAATCTGCGTTTATGCCACATCATTACATCAAACTTTAAAAAATCATGCATTTTTTAAATTTTTAGATGTTGGTTTGGTATGATATCAAAATGCCATATTATGACGCTTTCATGAAAATCAGTTACAAGTATAAAAGCAAACATAATTAATAAATTTAAATAGCAAAGTGAACAAAAGAAAAAACATAAGTACCACAAAAGATTTAATTACGAATTTTATTGGCTAAATCTACACTATATATATATATATTAAACTCTTAAATAAGTTAATGTTAGAGTCAACGTTACACGCAATTTGATAATAATTAAAATACCATTACTTTACAAAATAAATAATATTATTTTAAATATATTTTTATCTTTTACATAATTTTTTTAATGCAGAAACCACGGTTTTTTATATAAAGAGAAAAAAACCTAAAAAAAGAGTTTATTTATGGATGACAGCTTTTCTTTTCGATAAGCTTTAATACATCTTTCTGCCTTTCTGCTCTTTTTCCTTTGTCGTAATGACTGATCAAAGAAGGAATTCATACCAATGTGCTCAGATTTAGCATCATTTTTTATATATTAAATTCAACAAATTAATAATTATTACATTTAATTTAAGATATCATGACAAAGGATTTTACTAAAGAGCACGCTAATTCTACTTACCCAGTATTTTTATCCTGTTATACGCGTATACATTGGTAAATGTTAAGTTGATTGATTCATCTTTTAATTTTCTTCTCTACGTTCACATTTATAACGAATGAATTGAAATGCTAAGGGTCGTTGTATAAAAATAAATTTTCTTGGTGGAAGATGATAGCCGTCCAACATTTAAAAGAACCAACCCGAACAAGATCATATCTAAACTATAAAACGAGCGAAACCATATGCGATAGGAGGAGATCCTTGTTTCAATTGGTTGAGTAATGGGGTTTTGTTTGATTCCAACACAAAGTACCAATTGTTACTGAATAATAAGTATTCACATAAAAATGGATTGGATGATGTCGAGTGAAAGATCTGTAACATAAGAAAGATCATGAAAGTTTCAGCATTTGTGCTCTATGTGAAATGTATTCGAATATTTAAGTCAACAAAAGATATATATAGCAATAAAACGAAGGTATGAGCTAGACTAGTGAGTCTTACCATGTATATATATTAACCGAAAAAAGAAGAAGAAGCATGAAATGGAGATATTATCCTTTTGTCGTATTAGCAATTTCATCATGAATTTTAATATTTTTATTTGAAATTAATTTTTTTCAGGATGAAAATGGTAATCTTTTTCCTGTATTATACTTGTCAATTTAGTATTACGACAAGGGTGGAAGATGATAGTGTTTGAATTGATATTGGGGAAATATGACAGGGTTTAAACTGGTATCATATATAGGTGTTGGACTAGAGTTTCAAGTTTTAACCATTCAACCATGTTTTTATATCGGTATAGTATAATCAATGACTTATTAAAACTCATACTATTAAATGAAACGTATAATTAATTATTAAATAAAGATACATAAATGTCAAAATTTTGCTCACATCTTCTTCACCTCCTAAATACTAGCCATGTATATACACTAGGTTTGTGAAAAAAGGAAGTCCATCTGATCTAGCTTATTGAGCAACACTAACCATAACATGCATGATGAAGAACAATCTATTATATTGCATTCTTGCCCTTCTCTCTTCACTCAGTTTAAATGGTTGGTTAATCACTTTGATTGCTTGTTGCTCAACACATGCAGCTATGTATCTTAGTGAACGTAAACTGATTAAACTATGTGAATATATTTGGTGCACCAGAGGGGTTCAGTTGTCAAGTTCGAGGACTCCGGTCGGGTCTACAGCCGAAGCCCCATCGTCTCAACCCGGAAACCGCTTCGAGGTAAGATTAATGAGAAGCATTTCATTATTCCAGCTTCTAGTATATATATGCATGGAACACTGCGCAGCGGAAATTTAGATTTGGTTAGGGTTCAGTATTTTAAGTTTTAGAATTTGTTAGTTATTATTGCGGAAAGAGAAAAAAAAATGAACGTGGATCTGAGAAGTGAAAGTTGCACCATATTCTGTGCATGGATCGTAAGATGTTTCACTCTCGTACTTTACCCTAGCAATAAATCAGAGGTTGGTGACGCAGCTGTAAAAATATTAAAGCTAATTGAGCACCTTGTTGAAAGCGACTATACACGAATTTTCTCTCATTTACTTTTGAATTTATTTATACATACAGGACTGTTGGTGATATTTAAAAACTTTATAAGTAGGTCAAGAATATGACATTTGCATTGTAGGGTATGGTAAAAAGTAAATATATATACATATATGGCAATCTTTTAACTTCGCTTAGTTAAAATAGTAAACTATCATCATATCATTAACAAATAATCTAAGGCAAATTCTACTTAGATGTCCTTAAACTAAATAATTTCCGATTTTGAATTGGTCCTAAACATCGAAACGTTATAGTTGGATGTCCATTCTTTAGTCTAAGTTACAATTTAAAAGTTAAATACCAGTTCGAATAAGACACGTTGCAAGTTTAGAATGTATGGATAAACTTTTAAATATGTGTAATTATTTGCGTATTTTTAAAAAGAAGAGAAATGTTATAATTAAAATTCTGATCCCAACATGTTAAATCTATATTGTCCCTATACTATATATATATATATATACGAGTTTCCCAAGGTGATAGCTAGATTGATTGATATGATACCAATATTTTAAAAGTTGGATTAGAATCATTTGAAGTTTAGGAATCAGGATCATATATGAAGGACCTCAAACGAAATTGACCCATAATCTAAAACTATGCAGGGAAGCAATAGTTTTGGTGATACAAAGATCACAACAGGGTCAAATATAGATGTCCATAATCCAAGCTTGGAGTTCAGGCTAGGAAGATCAGATTGGGAGGGTGAAGAACATGACTGACCATATGCATTGAGCTAAATGGAATCTCATTTCAAAAGATAAAACTCCGAGCCGAAACAGGTCTGGACCGGAGATAAGATAGCTGATTTTGTTGGTTAAGCCATTGGAGAAAAGAATCAAGTTTTATTTTAATAGTGAATTTTGCATTGTATTATTATTAAATTTAATGTAGATCCTTTTTCCATTGTCATTTCAAGGAGGGTGTGAAAATTTGACTTTAAATACTCTCTTTATGTTGTTTATTTATTTATGATTTGAAAGTTGGTCTCCTAAAAAGATACATAAAAATTGAAAAAAGGAAAAAGAAAAAGAAAATAAAGGAGTGGTTGTAAAGACATCTGTAGATAAGAATATTGGATTTTAGTGGTTTCATCACATTTATAAACAGGGTTCACAATTATTTTAATATATGATTAGATAGACTTCTTTTCTTCTTATGTAATTTTTTTATTCTACTTATTATCTACGTTAAATCAAAATATTATTCCAATCTAATATATATATACTTTACCAATTTTAAATTTTAATTTTTTATTCGATATTCAAAATAAAATTTAAAAAAAATGCTTTTTTTTTTTTTTTCAAAAATAATATTTGAATTTTGAATTAGATATTGCTCGAAATCGAAATAGAGTTTTAAAATTGTAAAAATTGGCTTGTGAAAATTTAGGACTTGTTGCCAAAATCTGAAAAATTATCAACTTTCCAATCAAAATGTGATTGTGAAATTCTCAGTTATTGTATTAAGCCGGTGAAGTTTGAATATTCGCTAAGTAGGTCTAATTTTCGGATTCGGATTTGGGTTTCAGTCACTCCAAGTTCCAATTATTTCATGTTTGGTCTGAGTTGCTTTTATGATCACATAGGGTTTACATATGATTTTGGATTTGAGTTGATTAGGTCTAGTTTTCGAGTTTAGATTCGGATTAGATCACTCCAATTTCAATTATTTCATGTACGGGTTGAAGTGTTTTTGTGGTCACATAAGGTTAGATATAATTTTGAGTTTGAGTTGATTAGGTCAAATTTTTAAGTTTGATTTTCATCATTTTAAGGTTGATTCTTCTTGAGTTTGAGTTATTTTATTATTTGGTTTGAAAGATTTTTATAATCAAATTGAATTATATCAAATTCGGTAACAAATGGATTTTATCAAAATTCCGTGAAAAGTCAAAGTCCAAGACAAATAAAGAAAAAATAGGGATAGACATTCAATCGAATTTAGTGAAAAATTTTCAAATTAATTGAGTTGATGATGAGTCTTATTCTATCCTCATAACTCAATTTTTTATGATTTGAGTCAAGTAAAATGAAATTTGACTCGAGTTAAGTTGAATAAACTTGTTCAAGTTAAATTTTAAAAAATTAAATAGATCAAATTAAAATTTTGTTGACAAATTTCAAGTTATAGCAAATAAAATTGAGAATGTATATATTTGAAAACTATTTAAAAAAATAAATTACTTTAATATAATAAACTTATTTTATTAATTTACTTATTTAAATCATCGAATTTAACATTTAAAAAATTAACGGTTGTATACAAATTTATAGAACTTTATAAATTTTTTATAAATCCTGGAATAGCTTTTCTGAAATTTTTGTAAGGGATCAATTTTGCTAACATTCAAAATAGACTTTTCAATTTATTCAATTTGTTGAGTTATAAATATTCATCTTCACTGTAAGTTAAAAAAAAATCAAATTATTTATTTAAATTAATTTGAAAAGTTGAATAACGTGATGGAAACAGAACTTGGAGCAAAAAGGTGTAAATGTGTCACAGTCGAAGATACATAAATTTTTTAAAGGCTAAAATATGCCATAAGTGCCTTTCTAAATAGATTCCTTTATTTAGGCTCCGTTTGTTTGATTGAAAATGGTTTTTAGAAAATAATTTTTGGAAAATCAATTACTTTTCTGAAAAAGTTAATATTTTCTAGTGTTTGGATGAATCTGTGTAAAATATTTTCTATTGTTTGAAGATTTTCTGGAAATATTTCAGGAAAACTGTTTTAACTGAAATAAAAATATTTGAATCCACCATCATTGTGTTAAGAAGCTGCTTCTTTTAACATTTACCCCCGGCCCTTTCTGGCTACCAAGTCTTGATATTTCTGTAAGCAAAAATATGGCTATGTTATCAATAATTCCTGTTGGATTTTAGTTAGTAATACTATTATTAACATATCAATATTTGTTGGGTAAGGGGATAGAGCAGGAAGCTTTTGATAATATTAGAAAAATATGAATGGAGTAAAAATTCAAACCAATAAAGCAGAAAATACATTGCTTGCAATGGCTGTTAAGGATCATAGTTAAAGAGGCAACTACATACTGTAACTTTTACGACTATTGTTCAAGAACACTGGATTAAAGTTCCAACCAAGGCATGCAATCATGATTTTACAACAACGGGTCTTTGAATATCATGCCACTAGAATGTTAGTGTTCACCAAGGCAAAACATATGAAAATGGGCTAAGTCTTGACTTTTCCAAGCTTGATGAGATTGAATCCTCTGTTGCACCTTTAATATCTAAAACATATAAAGCCAATGGATCACTTGAATTTTTGCTTACCTCTCCTACTAAACAGTAAACTTTTAAGTTAAATAATTCAATTCTGTGAAGTAAGATTTATAAATACTCACAATTAAAAAAAAAAGTGCAAATAAAGTTAACCAAATTCAACCCCCAAAGTATGCATCACCAAGTGTCTTGCTTAAATTCCCCTATCACATTGAGTCATCAAATATCATGTACTATGCACCATAAGGCAGTTTATTGTTGCCATTATCTCTCTTCATTTTCTGCAAAGATGCCAAAAAAACTTCTTCTCACATTATGATCTTCTCTAAATCATTTCAACAAATTGCATAAACATAAATGAAATAACAAGGATTAAAAATAAAACTAA
>JBBHDX010000180.1:0-10494 GCA_039519145.1 Kokia cookei
TATTGGGATGTCCAAGCCCTACAAGCCGAGTGTAGATCCAAGCAAGGGAAAGAACAAGGCTATTCCAAACCGATCTCAAGACATCAAATGTTTCAATTGCCTTGGGAGGGGTCATATGGCAAACCAATGTCCAAATCGAAATTCTATGTTTATAAGGGATAATGGAAAGATCAAATCCAAACCCGAGAAGATGAGCCTGAATCACCTACTGATAAGGAGAATGACTTGGAGTATGTTGTAGAAGAGGAAATCCTTATCATTATATGAAGCTTGAGCATCCAAACCATGGAGAGCGAGCAGCAAAGTGAAAACATTTTTCATACACGCTGCCATGTCCAAGGAAAGGAATATAGTTGTATTATTGATGGTGGTAGTTGCACTAACGTTGCTAGCTGCTTGTTGATAGAAAAACTTGGCCTAGCAACCACTAAGCATCCATGCCCTCACAAGCTTCAATGGCTCAATAACGATGGTGAGCTCAAAGTTACTAAGCAAGCTATTGTCACTTTTTTGATTGGCAAGTATTGTGATGAAGTTCTTTGCAATGTAGTGTCAATGCACGCTAGTCACTTACTGTTGGGGAGACCATGGAAATTTGATCGTTGAGTAGTGCATGATGGTTATACCAACCAATATACATTCAAACACCAAGGAAAGAACGTTTCTTTGGCACCACTTTCTCCCAAACAAGTGTATAAAGATCAACTCAAGTTACAAAATTAGTTGAAAAATTGAAAGAAAAAGAAAAGGATGAGTGTGAGAAAAATCAACAAATGTAAAAGAAGAGAGAAAAGAGCAAAAGAAAAAAGAGAGCCTAAGGTAAAAAAACGAGAGAAAAATGAGAGAAAGAAGAAAGTGAGATGGAAAAATTGTATGTTGTTGCAAAAGAGAGAAATCAGAAAGTCCATGCTTTAAAGGCAACCTTTGCTTGTGCTTATTTAAGAGGAAAGTTTGTTTAGTACTAACGATTTAGATCCTCTTTCTTTTTGTTTAGTACTAACAATTTAGATCCTCTTGCTCCATCTATTGTGTTTGATACGGCCACGGTTTGAGACTCACCAAGTGCTAACAAGGAACCTTTGGAGCTACCCTTAGGACCTATAACTCAAGCACGAGCCAAACGTTTCAAGGAGGCTGTTTCGATTCTAATTGATCGAGCATGGGGAGAAACCGTTAAAGGGCTTATCGATCAATCTTAGACAAGTCAACTAAGTCGACCTTGCAACCTCCTACAAGTTTCCCCTTAATGTCCCATTCCATCTCACCCCCTTATTTCTCCTTCTCCAATTTAGGAAATCTCAATATAGTCTAATCCTTTTAGCTACCCTATGAGTATTCTTTTGCTTCCTAAGTAAGTTTTCTTTTTCTTCTTTTTTTGGGTATTTTAGTGACTTTGTCACTTTTCATATGCTTTCTTTCTTACTCATGAATTTTTCTTCTTTTGTTTCTACTCTTTTTCTTTTCCTTTTTTTTTCACTATTTCTCTCTTTTTGGCTATGCTAAAGTTCATACACCATATTTATTTTCCTATTTCACTCTTTATTTTATAACCTTCACCATAATGTGTCTGCTTACCCTCAATACATATGACCATACGTCTATTATCATGCAAAATAGGACCAAAGAAAAGAGTCACACAAATCATCGTTCAAAGCTTTTAGAGGCATGTAATGTGGTTCATTAAGAAGGGTCATAAGGCTCAAAGATGGGTACTAATTGGAAATTTAGGATAGGGTTTTACTGTTTTGCTCTAGATGTAACCAGTAATGCCTTAGGTCATCCTTAAACACTTCAATATGCATAAATATCAATTTAGTCACACACTCTCAAAATTACTATCTATCATATATACTAGCATGCTTGTTTCCTCATTATACACATCATTTGGTAACAACAAGACTTTTATAGCTATACTTAATGTAACTTATATAACTTAATAATTTCATGCTCAAAAATTTAAAAATTTCTCATCAACATGCCAAATTTATCAAAAATACAATCAACTTATTATGCATGCCCCTAACCAATCACTTGTATTTCTACAAGCTCAAGCACACATCAAAGAAAAACATAAAAATTGCTAAAATAAAGACTACGTACAAAAATTCCTATGTTACCCCCCACAGTTTTGATAACACATTGTCCACAATGTGTAGCCCCTTAAATATTAAGCAAAGAAGTTACTCGATTGATTATGAAAGCTCCTCCTCTCATAGTGGTTGTCCTTCTTCCTTTTTTCGTGAATGCTCGCAATGTTGTGTTTCCATACTGTGGGGTTCCTATATAAAAATTAAAACATGATATACACAAATAAATTCTAATTCTACTCCTACTCCTACTCCTACAAATTATATAAGTCTTTAAAACAAAAAATATCCTAAAAATTAAATTAAAAATTGTTCAAAACACTCATTCATCCTCATCCATATCTTCCTCATCCTCATAACTGTCGTTCCCATCTTTCGGTTCCTACTCATCATGCTCCTCATCTACCATCCCAAACATGTTCGGTGTGTAGTTAGGGACCCTAATGTTGTGTTACCGAGCAAACTCTTGAAATATTGGTCTCAATTCTTTCATCCATTGTATCATCCAATCGAGTTTTAAATGACTTCCTTCACCAACTTCTTGTTGGGCTGGTGTCAACCTTTGTGTGGAAGTTAATGTAGTAGTTAAGTCTCGTGATTTCCTCTTCCCTTCCTTTAGTTGTTTATCATGAAGCTCCACATATTGTTGGAAGAGTGTGTCACCGATGACACTCCTTGACGGCTTTAATGTTTGCTCAATGGATGTCATGGGCATTCCCACCCTTTTACACAAAGTCGTAATTAGGTGAGGAAAAAAATCTTCACTTTTTAGCTTCCCACACATCGACTCATGTTTCGATGGATCCACTTCCTTATACAAACGTTCTTTTTTTTTCAAAATTGCAAATGATAATACTGCTAGAAAAGAATTAACGTTAGAAACATTTAAAGCGGGTATCATATGGAGTAGGGATACTAGTGCTTGGCCTAAATCTCCATTCCCCTTCCCTCGGTTAAATATGTAATCACTTCATTTATGTTTATATCATTAAAGGATTCTAGATCAGTTTGATCTAATAAGTCATTTTCATAATAGGGAATGTCAAATAATTTACACATTATTTTAGGGGTTACCTTGACACTAACTCCTCTAACCACTAAAGTTTCCCAATTGAGTTCATCACTAGTCCTAAAGATATAATCTTTTAAGACAGCATCAAATTCTTAGACTACCGGGATAACTGGAGGTTCTGTGGGGATTGTCCAAAACCGTTCCCACCTATGGTACCTAACTAGAGGCCAAATTTCCTTGCATAGAACCATCAGAAGGTCAAAACCCCTCTCTTGAATGAATGTTTTTCCTTGAAGTTCATTGAAGTATCTTTCTACATTTGCATTCACAAAATTTGAAAGATTATTACCCAATGATGGTTCAGATTCAAAGTTCGTTTAAATTTTCTAAGAGGCATTTTGAATGTAAGTAAAAAGAGTATTAAGTAGGAACTCTAAATCTAATTTGGTATGCTTTTCCCCTTGCTTTGGTGTTTTTCCTTGCTTCATGAGATCGAAAAACCCGAAAAGTGAAAAAGAGAAATAAGAAAAAGAAGGATTTTTAGGTTTTTAAAAGTTTTTTGAAGAGCTAAAATATGATGGAGGAGTGTAGAATAGTGTTTTAATATATATAAAGGTTAGAAACTAGAGTTTTAGAATGTTAAATTTAATAAAAAAAAGGTTTTTAACCGTTGGGTTGTGTAATTGGGTCGATACTACAAAAATTACAGTCTATGTCGTGACATAGGGAAGCTACGTCGTGACAAACTCATCAGTTTCACTTCATCGCGACATACTCAAGTATTCATCGTGACATCTTCCTTAGTTCCAAATGTCACCCAGTCTTCACTTTTTATTGCGACATGGATAAAAATCACTAAAGCGTTGCCTCCCCCGCAACGACACCAACAACTTGACCACCTCCGAACGTACTCTCGTTTGGTATGTGTTTTCGGCTTCCGCAAGTATATGGGTTAGCTTGTAATATAGATTGTACAATGAAATACTTGGTAGTATTTTGAGGATCGTACCGAAATGAGGCTTAAGGCGATAGTGAATTAAATCCCTGCAAGGAAAAAAATTAATTACTACTACTTTTAGGGATTATAGTACGATAATAAAATAACGGAGTTGTTGTGAAAGTCATAAAAAGAAATAAACTAAAGTAAAGGATGAGATTTATGGATTCGATAAACGGCTTGGGGAGATTAGGTTACTTCAATATGGTTTCTTCAATTGTTGGTTTTTGTGGATTTTACTTCAATTAACTAGTTACTACCCCAGTTGGATCTTCTGATCTTCCGCCAGCATAGCAAGTCGATAGACACTACTTATCGCTAGATGTCACAGTTTAAACTGGTTTGATGATAAGATTTTCACAGATAGGCAATACCAATTTTGGATTCATTCCAACCTAAATGACTTTTCTAGGATTGTCAAGCCAAGTTTTTGTTTCATGCTCTTCTTTTCCTAAACAGTTGATCCGATTGAAAATCATACTTCCACTCCCTAATTCCCTAAAATGGAATTAGTTTCGTATGTTTTTCTTAATCATCATAAAAACAATAACATATGAAAACATAGAATTGAAGAAATGATATGAAAAAAAACTTTAATAGCATTGGCAATCTATCGAGAAATAATTCCTCGAACATTTATGCGAAAGTTACAATCTCATTTTCCAAAGTGAAAATAACAAAGTGAAACTAAAAAATAAAGAAAAGGTATGTAAAACCCTAGTGCTAGAGGCCCTATTTATAGCCTTGTCCGACCATTTTCCTCTTTGTGTTTTAAGTGGCATTGTAAAGACCAAAACACCCTTCAGTCACTATAGAAATCACGTGTAGGGGTTGATGTCTCAACACACCAAGTCTTATGTCATGACAAAGAAGTCAGTCCTCTTATTTGGTGTTGCCGTGCAGGAGTTGTCGCAACATAGCCTATGTATGTCGTTACAAAGAAGTCAGGCCCTTTAATCTTCAAGTCTGATCCCTTTGTTGCGACGTAGAGCATCCTATGTCGTTATATAATGACCAGTTTCACATTTGCTCAACTTCTAATGGTTTCCTGCACACTCACGAAGCATGCTAGCTAACCTTTAGGCCTCAATCAATCTTAAACACTATAAATTAACATTTTAGCATTTTATTCAAAGACAAAAACTAAGTTAAATCATATAGAAACATAAAAGAACTACTTAATTTCAAGCTCTTAAAGTTTGAAAACTAGTTCAACATGCTAGGTATTAAACCGGCTAATCAGCTGTCGTTCTTCATGTTTAAGTGGCTTGTAAAGACCGAAACACCTTTCACTCGGTGTAAATTCCACATTCAGGAAGCAATGTTATGACACACAGGAGCTATGTGCGACATAGAAGACAGTCCGCTCCTTAGTAGATTTCCTAAGCATTGTTGCGACACGCTGTGCCTGTGTCACGACATAAAAGATAACTTTTGTATTCTGCAGGTCTGGTCCCTTTGTTGCGTCATAGATAAATCTTTGTCATGACATAGTGATCAGCTTCTGATGTGAGCACGATCATATCATGCTAAGATGCAATTTAGAGATATCAAGATTAGCCCAAACACGCGGGCCCAAAGTGCAAAAAGAAACATTGACTTTTTTAATTTTATTTATGTTTTATTTCAATTTAACAAGTGTTTGCATATTTAATTATGTCTTGCATTAAGTGTTTTGCATTAAATTAAGTCATGCATAAAATTGTGTTTTTCTTTGTTTATTCTTCATTAATTGTTTTGTTGTATTCATAAATAAAGTTGTTTAATTATGCTTCATTAAGTGTTTTCTTTGTTAAGTGCATTGATACAGCCACGGTATGAGACTCACCAAGTGCTAACAAGGAACCTTTGGAGCTGCCCTTAGGACCTATAACTCGAGCACGAGCCAAACGTTTCAAGGAGGCTATTTTGATCTAATTGATCGAGCGTAGGGAGAAACCGTTGTGGGGCTTATCGATCAATCTTGGACAAGTCAACTAAGTCGGCCTTGCAACCTCCTACAAGTTCATCTAGCTCATTCGTAGCTCATTGAACTCAACTTCAGCTCGTTTTTAACTTAGCATTATTTTGCTGGAATAAATATTTAATTTGTTTTAGTTAATTTAGTTATTTAGTTTAACTTATTAAATGTGTCATAATCTAGATATTTTTATTAAATAAGGTTTTAATGTGTCTTAGTTTGATTCATATTTAATAGTTGTTTTTAATGTGTCTTATTTTGATACATATTTAATAGTTATTTTTAAGGTGTCTAAGTTTGAGACAAATTAATTTCATGTTTGAATTAATATGTCCTAGCCGAAATTAATTAGTTGATTAATGTGTTTCAGGTACATGCAATTAGCTGATTAATATATTTCAGGTACATGTATGGATGGCTTGAATATGGTGTGTTGTTGATTGAAATACTCCAAGCACCTCTTCATGTATGCCAAGAGCCATTGAGTTGCTGATTTGTCTCCCCATAGTTGTCCATTTAGTTGCTTAAGTGCTTTCACATTTGCTGGAGGTTCCTTTCACACTCATGGCTGTTAAAATTTGTGTGTTCACACTCGAAGGCTGTTGAAGTGTCCCAAGTTGCCATTTAAAGTCCAAGACTCTCCAAATATTCAAGGCAGCCCCTTAAAAGCCTTTCACACCTCTTGGCTGAATCTAGCCTAGTCCATTCAGCTCCATTCAGCTCCATTTCAGCTCCTCTTGTTTAAATCTAGCCTAGTCCATCAGCTCCATTCAGCTCCATTTCAGTTTCTTACTTAATTTCATTTAATTTAAGCTAATTGGAAACGTCAAGGAACTTGTCTAATTGCGTCACCAATGCTAGAGAAGGTTCAAGGAAGTTTCCAGCTCCATTAAGCTGAACACATGCTGCCCATTCGGTTCCCTAAGTGTCCATTCAGCTAGCCATGTAATTGAGCTATAAATATGAAGCTCTTTAGTTGTATTGCAGACCTTTAGATACTTTGATGAATTTTGATATCTTAGTGAGTTTATTCAACTCTCAATTTTTGTTTAAGACTCAAGTTGACTTATCTAGCTTGCTAGTGGCGTCATCCTTGTTTCTTTGAACTTATCACTCTTAAAACGAGTGTGGCGTTCACCTTTGATACCTTCGGTTCCTATCTCTTCATAGGTAGTGGGTCAAGGTCCTTTCTATCACCCTTCCATCACCTTAAGTGTCTTATAAGTCTCGGGTCAATACTCCTTCATAGTATTGGTTCATTCTTGACCTTAAGCTTACTTATCCACTATAACTTTCCATCTTTGCCTTACTTCGTTTCATTCCTAGCCAAACTACATCCGTACTTAACCGAATTCTTTCAAACTGAAACTCAGAACGATACTTCTCCATTTAACGATCGGGCACAACTATGACTCGAATACTTTCACAAACTCAAGATCGTATCATTTGGTATCAAAGCTAGCTAAAATCGAGGAGTACGGACGTTCGAGCATTCAAGGAGTAAGTATTTGAAAAAAAAAAGAAAAAATTCCATAAAAATATATATATATATATATTTCGCGTATACGCAGTGCAAGTATTTTGAAATATTAAAAAAAAAAAAAAGTCTTGAAAGTATAAAAAAAAGGCTAGTTTCTGATCGCAATTATTTTCACCAATTTTAAGAAGTTTCATGTACAACCCATTCTGCCACACTTCAAGCAAAAAAAGAAACCATTCTTTTTTTCTTTCAGCCTACCTACACCAAAAATATCACCTACCCTTGCACCCTTTTGAAGCCGACCCCTAGATTCGCTTGTAAGTCTAAACGAGTTATTTACGAACTTAGAGAGGTGAATTGAGTGGTAAAAGGCACGAGTGTTGAGAGAGCATTCGAGTGTAGAAAAAGCCATTTAACGAGTGCAAACACGAGTGTGAGTGCCAACCAATTTTTCTTTGTGAGTGAAACGTGAGATTTTGTGGTGAGGATTAAAAAATACCATGTCTCGAAGCCCGGAAAGAAACGCAGTTGGTGGAAGAGTACCATATTTGACACTCCAAGCCCTTATGCTTGAGATTGAGCGCATGTTTGATCGGAAGAGCTAAAGCCCTTACAAGAACGATTGGACCGAGTCGAAGGAGCAACGAGAGAACTCCCCCAAAGTCAACGAAGGGAGCGAGGTCGTCCAAGGTTCGATCAAAATGATCTATATGAGCCAAGCAATGTGGAGAGCGACCAAGCATCGAATCAAAGCGAAAGGCGAAGAGGCCAAAGAAATCGAGGTCCTCGAGAGCGAGAACGAGGGGACGATGATTTTAAGAATATAAAGTTAACCATCCCATCATTCCAAGGTAGGTCGGATCCGGAGGCGTATCTTGAATGGGAGAAGAAGATCGAATTGGTGTTCAATTGCCACAATTACGCGAGAACTAAGAAAGTAAAGTTGGAAGCAATAGAGTTTGCTGACTACGCCATGATCTGGTGGGATCAATTAACGACGAGTTGGAGAAGCAACGGTGAACGGCCAATATCTACTTGGGCCGAAATGAAGACTGTGAGCCATAGGCGCTTCGATTCCTTCCTACTATCACCGAGAGCTTTACCAGAAGCTCCAAAACCTTACTCAAGGGACGAGGAGCGTCGAAGATTATTTTAAAGAAATGGAGATTGTCGTCCTACTTGCGGACGTGGAAGAAGAACAGGAGGCAACCATGGCCAGATTTTTAGCCGGACTCAACCGAGATATCACCAACATTGCGGAACTTTAACACTATGTTGAAGTAACTGACATGGTGACATGGCCAACAAGGTGGAGAAGCAACTTAAACACAAAGGTTCTGTTCGAGGCTATTCCAACCCGAATGCCTCAAAATGGGGCCAAGGGCACTAGCAAGAAAGATCCACCAAGCCGTGCTAAGGAGCAAGTGGTGCTAGCAAAGTCGAACAAACCTATTGGGTGAATTTAGCAAAGGCAAGGCCGAATCATTTCCCAATCGGTCAAGGGACATAAAATGTTTTAAATGCCTCGAGAGGGGGCATATCACCAGCCAATGTCCTAACCGAAGTAACATGGTGGTCTGCACAAATGGAGAGATTGAGTCGGAGGACGAGAATGGAGAAGAACTCGATGTCATCACCGATGAGGAGGAGGAATTAGAGTATGTTGTTGATGGCAAAATCCTTGTCATAAAAAAGAAGCCTAAGTCTTCAAAGTGTGGAGAACGAGCAGCAAAGAGAAAATATTTTTCACACCCGATGCCAAGTACAAGGTAAATTGTGCCTGCGTTATTATTGATGGTGGGAGTTACACCAATGTGGCCAGCACTTTGATGGTGGAAAAATTGGGATTGCCAAAAACTAAGCACCCATATCCCTATAAGCTCCAATGGCTTAATGATGGTAGCGAGTTGAAGGTGACCAAACAAGTGCTCGTGGCATTTTCGATTGGAAAGTATACAGATGAAGTCCTATGTGATGTGGTTCCCATGCATGCGGGACACTTGCTGCGAGGACGACCATGGCAATTTGATAGGCGAGTTATTCACGATGGCTATACTAACAGATATACTTTCAAACATTTGGGTAAAAATGTAACTTTGGCTCCCTTGATGCCTAAACAAGTATATGAAGACCAAATTAAATTGAAAAATTATCTTGAACAAGCGAGGGAAAAAGAAAAGAGTGAGAATGAAAAAGAAAAGAAAATTGAAAAAAAGAAAAGGAAAATTGAGAGAAAAGAGCAAAGAAAGTGAAAAGAAAAAGAGAAAAGAAAAAGATGAAAAGGAAGAAAAAGAGATAGAAAAATTAAACGTGTATGCAAAAGGGAGGGAGTTTCGAAAATCCTACTTGATGAAAACAGCCAATCTTTATGCTTATGTACAAGGAAAACTTTTTGAATACTAATGACTTGGTTGAAAATCTCCCTTCTTCTGCTTCTGTGCTCTTTTCCAGGATTTCAATGATGTCTTCCCGGAAGAAGTCCCTAGCAGGTTGCCACCCATTCGAGGAACTGAGCACCAAATCGATTTTGTTCCTGGAGCCATCATTCCTAATTGGCTAGCTTACCGGAGCAACCCTGAGGAATCCAAAGAGTTACAAAGACAAGTTAGCAAACTTATGGAAAAAGGTTACATCCGTGAAAACCTTAGCCCGTGCATCGTGCTTATGTTATTGGTGCCAAAGAAGGACGGAACTTGGCGTATGTGTGTTGACTACCGTCCAGTGAACAAAATAACAATCAAGTATAGCAACCTATACCGCATTTAGATGACATGCTTGATGAGTTGAGTGGTGCTAATTTATTTTCTAAAATTGATCTTAAAAGCGGATATAACACGATTTCGGGATCCGTGAAGGTAAAGATTGGAAGACCGCTTAGAAAACTAAAATACGGTTTGTATGAATGGTTTGTCAGTCCATTTGGCCTAACCAATACACCTAGTACATTTATGCGCCTTA
>JBBHDX010000181.1:0-10410 GCA_039519145.1 Kokia cookei
TGCTAACTCTTGCCATGTGATAATGGAATCTGGTGGTAATGAGGTCAACCAGGCTCGAGCTCTATCCTTTAGGGCACGTTTGGTTCGCTGTAATGGAATAGAGCTGTAATTGAATAGAGCTGTAATGGAATAGAGGTGTAATGGAATAGAGCTGTAATAAGTAATTCAACTGTTTGGTTGAATGGAATGGAATAGAGCTGTAATAGAATTCTTGTGTTTGGTTGAATGGAATGATGTTGTAATAGCATAAGGAAAAGAACTAAAATGACCAGAATACCCTTAGCAGAATTTTTTTTAGGTAGATGATTATTGTTATTGTTATTAAATTTTAATAAGATTATTATTGAAAATAATTTAATAAAAATAATAAATAATTTAATCATATTTTAACATAATTATTATTAAATATAATTTAATAAAAATATAATTTAATAACATTCTTAATATAATTATTATTATATGAATTAAAAAATCAAAATATATAATACTATAAAAATATATATAATCTATTTTATTATTTTTAAACTGCAATACATATTTAATGTGCTAAAATATCATTATTGAAACAAATAATTTAATTATTCTACAAAAAAATATATTAGAAGTAATAAATAACTTGAGAATTATATTTCACATCCAAGCATAATATTCATATATTAACAAAAAGTTACATGATTTCATTAGTTTATATGGCATAATTCATATGTTACATCAAAAAAGTTACAACATTGTAATAACATATATCATGTCATTATACCGTCCCAAATATTACAAACACAAAAAGTTACCAAAATATCATCAATACAACTATGATTTTTAATGGTCAGCAAGAAATCTTCTGACCCATTCCAATCGTACAGAAGAAGGTAAACTAAAGAAAATGAGCATTTGCGTTGGATGATCTGGAATTTTGCTCAATGCTCGAAAACGCTCATCCACAGTTAAACCTTCTATTTCACATAATGTTGGATATAAATTTATAGCTTTTTCTTGGATGGTCTGAAATTCTTCTGACTTTTGTTGAATTACCGCATCGGAGGCAATACTCCTACTGATTTGTTCGCCAACGGCCCGCATGTTTTCCGCCAATAAAGTGGCAGCATCATGAAATGAAGAAGAAACATGATCACTTGAATCAGAATTCTTTTTTTTCTTCTTTGAAGATGTGGAACCCCCTTGGTTTCTAGCTGGTTGCGATTCTGTAGCTGAAACATCCATGTCATCCAAAGAGATATTAGCTTCACATTCATAGAAATCGTTTCTTTCTTCATGAATATTTGTAGTAGCTACATCCTCAACATTTATTTCTTCAATGATATCAGCGGCTGTTTGAGCATCTTTCCCAGTGGCTCGATCTTTTGCGTAGATGGCAGTAAGTTGGTCGTAATAAGGGAAACTACGATGTTTGAATTGACCAGCTTCTTTATGACTCTATAAAAAAGAGGAATTCATATTAGTTATAAATTTGGTGAAAATAAGATAATAAAGACTTGAAATAATTCTTACATTTATATATGAGTTCCACACCGCATCTTCAGCAACAACGAGCTGCCTATGCTCATCCCAACCAAAACCGCTATTGTTTTTTCCATTAAGCATGTCATAAACGATTGACCAATCCCTTTTCAGTAGTCTAATCCTCGATTCAATATTAGGTTTAGCCTTCAACATTGCATTGGGTAAAACTTTTTCTAACATTCTTTCCAACTCATTTAAATAACCAGCTTTAAATCCCGTATCAGCATTAAAGGTTCCAACATTGTGCAAGTCGAGCATACAAGAAACCAACGCAGCATCTTCTTCTGGAACCCATTTCCTTTTGGTTCCTCGAGAACTTTGGGAAGAAATATTTGATTCTGAAAAACCTGACATAATTATCTTAAGAAAAAAAAAACATCAATAAAACAACCAAAATAAACATCAATAATATAAACATCTATACTAGGGTCAGTAGCATATTATTGAACTTAGCCCAAGCTTTCAAGGCTCAAATAAACATCAATAAAATTTCCACATGCTAGTAAGTAACTATTTATTACAAAGATAACATGCACAAACCACCAAAAAAGGAAAAAGAACTGAATGCAGGCAAGTTACAAGTCCCAACTCTTCCCCCATTCCTTTTAAAAAATAAACAAAAACTTTGACTGTATATGAGCCTATAATTTAATACATCAGATAATCTCTTTTAAAAAATATTTGAAATAATTAATAAAATCCAATAATTTAAAAAAAAAATAGAAAGAAGCGGAATTGGTGATATTAATAGATAAATACAAGAACTGAAGAATAAGTAGCAGAGTTGTCAAGAGCTATCTTTTTATTTTATCATAAAAATTTGCGGGAAAGTGAATGATGGAAAGTTGGGAATGATAGGAATATATATATATATATATATATATATGATTTAATTAGAAATTTTAAAATTTTAAAATAAATTTATTAACAAATTTAATCAGCATATATATATATATATATATGTATATTTTGGGAAATGCAACAAAGCAGTACTAGTACATATAATTATGTTTCTTATAGGGTAATATAGGCTGTAATGTTTGGTAACTAAGTTATCAATTATATTGTAATTTAATAAAACACTTCTCCCACAGGTTGTCAAGGATTCACAAAAGTAAATGAATGAAGTTGAGATTTATAAATTATATATGTTATTTTTTATTTATTTTATAAAGGAAAAAAGAAGAAATTAAAAGGGAGTTGCAGACTGTTATATAGAAGTAAAAAAGCAGCAAAAACCATTCATGGAGAAACTATAACTTTTAAAAATAAACTATTATTCGAATTTTACAAGTACTTTTAACTTGTAACATAAGGCAGTAATCCAAAATACATCACCTCCTTACACAGATAAGTGCTCTTTGAAACAATAGGTACCTTCTGAACACGAATACTAAATGATAAACTAAGGTCATTGAAACATCAATGTTTGCTTCTAGGCACATTAAGCTAACTCACCTATGACTACAATTGGCTGAAACAACTACAACATAAACTGAAAAATGCAACCATCTAACCTAAAAAATTGGACATAAATAACTGGCAGCTAATTCAAGCTAATCCCTCATTCATTTGCCTCTTCAAACCAATTCTATCACCAAATGAATCGAAATACCCATTCAAATACCTTGACAACACTGCAAATAAATCATTGACATACAAGTTTCAAATGCTATTTGAGATATATTCATCCCAGAAAACTGCCTCCTCCTATGCTCTGTTAACAAACCCCACTTCCCTTCGAATTTACAGAATTATCAAATAGACAAATTACCCACTTCCTCAAATTAGAATTGCATGCAAAGTCAAGTCAAGCAGGGAAAACAAAGTCAAATTTCAAATTTCACAAATAGCACACGCTACAATCTTGTATACTCAATAACATACAAGCAAAAGACTAGATTTTGCTAAAAGCAAAACTAAGAGGCAAAAGAAAAACAGAAATATATTGAAGTGAGCCAGTCCTTACCATTGAAAACAGCAAATAAAAGCTTCAAACTGTTTGACTTCATGCCATGAAAGGAACTTAACTATTTACTGCTTAGAGGGCCAAATGAAATAAAGGAATCATCCTAGGAAGTTTATCAATGACACCATTTCAGGGGAAAAAATAATATAAGAATGATAGAAGGATTATTCTCAGGCACACCTCAAATACATCTTACACCAGTTAAATGTGTCATATCAGTTATGTAATTAATATTGCACTTTACCAGTCCATACCTTAACAAACAATTAACTTTGGAGTCTAACCAGATTTTCTTACACATCATATCATACCTATCAAAAAGAATTCCAGGTTGGTGATAAACATATTTATTTTCTTTGGAGATCTCATATTCCCTTCTTTTATGATGTAGGTAAACCACAAATTTGAATTTATAGAATCAATTAATTGCTGCTTGCAAATAGAAGTACCATTTTAAATGGAAAATAGATTCATGAAGTATGCAGTTCATGGAAACAATACGACACAGAAAGTAGTTTAGGAAACTAAAGATCACTGCATCAGTATCTTGATAACATAGAAAACAAGTAATTAATCTAAGTTGAGATACCTTCATTAGTGATGCACTAGCAGGTTAAATTGTTTATTGGTCCTTCTAAAAATTGTAAAATATAATGAAAAAGTTGTATTTGTACTTCTCAAAAACATTCCATTGGATTGGGTTTTTAGCACCATTTTCATTTTATTTAGTATTTTCTCAAAGGCTCAAAGCAATCATGGAAAACCTTCCATTTATTTAGCACAAAGGATTGCTAAATGCAGACAATACAGTAGCACAATGATTATACATACATATTTGAAGTTTTTTTGAGAGAACCAATATCAGATTTGAGGTATATATATAGAAACACACATTACTCACTCACTCTGTATATATATATCTACGAGTGTATTTGAAGATTTTTACCGAGGGAACCAAGCTTGGAGACGTCGGTGGCGATTGCCGAGCTTCAAGTCAGCAGATACGGCAGCAGCTGCAAAGGGACAACACCATAGCACAGCCCCTTAAATCCTGAAACAAATATTAAGAAAGATAAGCCCTTTGAACCACAAATTTCCCCTATTCTCTTCAAAACCAGGAAATACCCAAAACAATTCAGTTAACAAATCAAACTCTAGAAATCCAGAAAAAAGAACACAAAAATTATGAGGATCTAATGAAGAAACCGAGAAGGACCAGAGTGAGACCGAAACAGAACTTTAACTAACAAATTCAGAGAAAAAAAAAAGGAATCAAAGGCCATCACTTACCATATATAAGGAGGTTCAACAGGAGGAAGATGAAGATGGTGAATGAAGCTTGATTTGTAGTCGTAAGGATCCAATTTCTATAGGGTTTACTTTGAGAAAAACGTTTAGGAAGAAACTGTCTGAAGTGTGAAAGTAAAGACGATGAAGATGAAGATGAGAGACAGAAGGATATTTTGGTCCAAAATAAGACAAAATTTTATTACCCGTTGCTTTGAATAGCTATTCTGACCCTCAGCCACTGAATTGCTATTACTGTCCGTACTGTAATAGAAGCAGCATGTAATAGCCCTGTAATAGCCATTACAGGCAACCAAACATGTGTTTAAAGTGGGCCCACGGAATAGCAATGTAATGGCATAGCCATTACATTCAACCAAACATGCCTTAGTGAATATGGGAACAACTTTAATCTTAGTGCTTCTTCAGGTACTCCAGCTAACTTGAAGGAGTCACTCACCTCCATAAACAATCTGAGGTGAAGGTGAGGATCCTCAATCGGCATTCCACTTGAATTGGCCCACTGTCTGAAGCATCTGAAACATGACTGGCTTCAGCTCGAATTGTTGTGCCTCGATTTTGGGTCTCCTAATACCCGGATTAAGCTCATGAAACACTGGCACAACATACTGTCTTAAAGCTCTATCCCTATCATCAGCAATAAGGATAGGATTTTGAGCATGATTTGCTCTGTTTCCTTGATTTTGATTTTCAAAGTTCATCTCTTCGGTCCTTCTCTGAGTTGCTTGTCTTCTTCTTTGTCGAAAAGTCCTTTCAATTTCAGGATCTACGGGGAGTAAGTCGATAATTCGATCAATACTCATAAACACCTGAAACAATCACAGAAAAAATGATTAAATTAAAATTGAACAGAAAAATAACCAAAATGCAAAATTAACAATTTCACAAATAATGTCTTTTAAAACAGTCCCCGGCAATGGCGCCAAAAACTTGGAACGACAGAAATGTGCAAGTGTACACAATCGTAACAAGTAATAAAGTGACAAGTAAATGTCGAGTTATCGTACCCACAGGGACTGTGAAAGAAAATATTTATGAAATGCAACTTTAAACAATTTGGTGAAGGAAAAATATGTTGATTTGAAGAAGTGTTTATAAAAACTAAAAATTAACTAAGTAAATTAACTAAGAAAAATAAAAGTAAAAATTCCAATGCACGATTTCTAAAAAAAAAAGATGGGTTTTAATCAATATGACATAAATGTGTTAGATCAATTACATTCCTTAACTTAGAATTACTAAACCCATGTTCATGTTGTTACGAATAATTTCACGGCAACTTGGTATTTTGTTAACTAATGCACATACATACTTACTAAATTAATTAATCTCTTGAACATATTTCAATGTCAATTCAAACAATTAATCAATTTTCATAAGCAAGTATAAGATTAAGTGAAGTAACAATATATTCCTATATTGAAACAATTTAATCACAATAATCTTGCAAGTTATGCAAGGCTAATGTACCGTTTAATACCGTCGCTAATTTAACCTTCAGCTACCTTAGAAGATTAAACATGCACCAATTAAATATTGTGTCAATTAATTACAATTTCAATATGATTAATAATTAATTCATTCGTTACCTTACAATTATAATGCAAGTATAACATAAGCATGGTTTTATTTAATTGAACAATTTACCAAGGCCTATAACAACACAAACATGATTTTAATAATTTAAGCGGACAGAATGCAATCAATCTAACACGAATTAAATTTAAGTCATTTTAATTAAATCAAGAATAACAACACAACAAATATTCATGTTCATAATCACAACATAAACGAGAAAAATTAAAGAGAAGGGAACTAGGAAACAAATCTCAGTGTTTCTCCGAAGCCAGACTAGTGCGCTCCTCTTCTGCTCGTTATTGATTCAAGGCCTTCACGAACACTTGAATGTTGCTACTCCAAGGGGGATGCAAGCTCTTTTTCAAGAGTGGAAATCGGCAAGGGAAGAGGACAAAGGAAATGGGAAAAAATGAAGGAAATGGAAGAGAGAAATGAAGAGATGTGTGTGAAATGAGTTGTGTGAAATGAGGAAGGGAAGAGGGGTATTTATAGGTGGGAATGGCTGCTAAAAATAGCAAATAATTATCAGCCACTCCCTCTCCCTTGGCCGGCCATGCATTGAGCAAGTTTGAGTGATTCAAACTTGCTATTTTTAGCTTGGGGCAAAAAATAAAAGGCATGAAAAGTGGAGGGGTTTGAATGGAATTAAGGAGAACTTACTAAGGGCTGTTTTGCAAATGAAATCAACTAAATGCTAATTGGGTCAGTTATATGGACGGTTTGGGCCTCCAAATCCCTTGGTGGATCAGTCCTCTTCTTAGCACAATTAGGCCCATTTTCTTCTTCAGGCTTATAATTAATTTTTAACCCAATTAATGTTGGATCAAAATTAATTATAAAATATATTCAATACATATTTTTGGACCATCCATGGCTGAAAAATTATTTACCATACTGTTCTTGATTCACTTGATGCAAAAATTGCCCCAACGGTTCAAGCCTCTCGAGGTGACTGTCGAGCCAATTTTCACCCTTTGTGCAAAATTGTCGAAAATAAACCAAATTTGTGTAAATTAATTATTTTATAATTAAAGTATGAATTTCGACAAAAATTACTACGAAACAGCATGAATTAGAGCTCAAAAGGTGCTAAAAAAGTCTATATATTTTTGTGTTTCCACCCACACGGCCATATCCCTAACCCACACGGCCTGGGCTCTATCACACAACTTGGCCACACGGTCGTGTGACCCCTATTTTTAGTTTTTTCTACATTTTTTTTGTTTTGTGTCAAATTAGTCCCTAATTGTTTCCAAATTGATTTTTAGGTTCCGTATACTCAATTTAAAGCTCGTTTTTGTATGAATGTCGTGAATGATGATTGGTTAGAATAAATAGTATTTAGATTAATATTTGATTAGTTTTTATGATGTTTTGAGATTCATTATGTGTCGTAATACTCTGTAACCCTAATACAGCAACGGAGACGGGTTAGGGTTGTTACACATAACCTCTTTTGGAAGTACAAACTTTCGTCATCACCTAAAGTGAATTCACAAGCTTGATCGTCCTTAATGAGTTTTTGTTTTGCTTCTAACGTTTTTCATCTTGTTGTAGTTTTCAAATCTCTTCAAGGAATGTTGATCTAACTCTCAGCTTAGCCAAAATTGATCCATCATTCTCTAAATTCAAGTACACGTTCATTGCTCTCAAAGCAACTAAAGATTTTCAACTCAAGAAGTCCACCACCACATTTTCTTTCTCGGGGTTATAATCAATAACAATGTTGTAATCCTTAAGCAACTCAACCCATCTGTGTTGTCTTAAGTTTAGGTCTTTCTTTGCGAGTAGATATTTCTAAACTTTGTGATCTGTATGAATATGGCACCGCACTCCATACAAATAATGCCTCCAAATATTTAAGGCAAAGACTATTGCAGCTAACTCCAGGTCATACGTAAGATAGTTACTTTTATTTGGCTTGAGTTACTGAGATGCATAAGCCACCACATTGCCTTCTTGCATTAACACATATCCAAAATCGATATGAGATGCACCACTATAAACTACATAGTCTTTGTCCAATTCCGATTATGTCAATACCAGAGCTTCAATCAACATTGTCTTCAATTCCTCAAAACTTTGTTGGCACTTATCCATCCATTTGAACTTAACATTATTTTGACGCAACTTGGTCAACAAAGAAATAATCTAGAATCCTTTTATGAACCTCTTATAATATCGTGTTAAACCAAGGAAACTTCACACTTCAACAACATTCTTCGGGGGTTTCCATTCTAAAATAGAAGTAATCTTGCTCAAATCAACCTGGATACCATCCGTCCATAAGTGTCCTAGAAAAGTCACTTCTTAGAGCCAAAACTCATATTTACTAAACTTGGCATATAACTCTCTCACTCTTAATGTTTGTAGTACTATCCTCAAATGCTCAGCATGCTCCTCTTAATCCATAGAGTACACTAGTATGCCATCAATAAAAATCACTACAAATTGATCCATGGTTGGAAAATCTGATTCGTGAGATCCATAAAGGCGGAAAGTGCATTTGTGAGCCCAAATGCCATCACTAGTAACTCATAATGGTCGTACCTTGTCCTCAAATTTGTCTTAAGAGCATCCGACTATTTAACTTTCAATTGATAATAACTTGATCGAAGATCAATATTAGAGAACACACTAACTCCTCTTAACTGGTCAAACAAATCATCCATCATTGGTAAAGGATATTTTTTCTTAACTATAGTCTTATTAAGTTGTCGATAATTAATACATAACCATAGGGTTCCATCCTTTTTCTTAACGAACAGTACTACAACTCTCTATGGGGATATACTAGGCCAGATGAAGCCTCGATTTAATAATTCTTGCAGTTGAGCCTTGAGTTCATTCAGTTTAGTTAGTGTCATTTTGGAGCAATAGCAATGTGTAACACCCCAAAATTTTAATTTTTGATTTCGACTATGTGTGACACACAATGTCTATCTGCTTCAGTGGTTATGTGTTCTGGATGTGTGTCGTGAGGTCCCAAGTTCAAGCCTTACTTGGGCAAATTTTGGTATTTTTATAAATAAAGCCTTAACATATCAGAATGGGCCTGCTGGTCTGGTGGTTAAGTGGAGTGTTGGAGTGTTGGAGGTCCTGTGTTCAATTCTCTGTGATGGGCGCGGAGACAGTATTTTTGCTCTAATTTCGGCTAAGAGTTGTGTTAGGGCAAAATTCTGAGTAGTTGTGTTTTAGTGGGTTAATAGGGAGTGATTTTAGGAGATGGTTGGGGAGAGGTTATCAGAAAATAATCTGATTATCTTTTTGTTGCAAAAAAAAAGTAGAGTTTCGGTTTTCTCTCCAATTCCCCAAACTTTTTCTGACGTTTTCTTCTTCTTTTTCTCCTCTGCTGCCGATTCTTTCCCCTAGTTGCTAAAGAAATTTCCATTATTTTTTTCCCCTTCCGTTTCTTTCTTTTTTTTTCCAATTGATTCGGTTGTTCATTGTTGGTTGCGCGTGTTCGGTAAGTAACGGTTTTGTCTATTGTTAATCGTTCTTGGTTAATCTCTAAAAGGGGGATTCTTTTTTGGTGTTTTGGAGTTAATCAAAGGGCTGGTGGTTTTGAATCGAAGCTGTGATTGTGCGAAGTCGTGGTCAGTCAAGCAGGGTAAGGGTTTTGCTAGGTTTTTAGTCGAGTTCCTTCTGAAATTGGTTGATTAAAAACGAATTAAGTGATTAATCTGGAGATATGTTGGTCGATTTTTAGGATATGGAGGCTTAGGAGTGCTTACGCATCAGAAACAATACCAGGCATGTACCTGAAACGCAAAAAACGAGATTCAGTGAAAAGCTAAAAATGCTTGCTGTCGAGAAATAAGAGAATATGATGCGAAAATTTGTAAAGAAAGGAAATAAGGGTGTTATAAACTTGGAAATCAACGTTTTACACTAAAATAGTTTTGGACAACAGCAATAGTCTAACTTTGAAAAATCATCAAAAATAGTGGGAATTGAGTTAGAGGTTGAATAAAATATGAAATTAAATTTTATTGAGATGGACAAAAAACATTGTAAGCAATAGAATTGTAAATCAT
>JBBHDX010000182.1:0-10429 GCA_039519145.1 Kokia cookei
CTTTTATTGAGTAAAGAAACAAGTAAAATTCAAATATGTGGGTGCAATCACATTTCCATTCCACACAATATTCCTTCCAAACTTAATATCTGCATTGTCCCCAATGCACTGACAATACTATACAAATAAGAATGGAAATGTAACTATAATGCAACTAAAGTAAAATGAAATGTAATGACAAAATAAAATGCAATGACAATAAAATGCATGCAAACTATCTACGGGAAAGTAAACTAACTCATTCCTGAGCAGCCGATGCAAAGGTTGCTTTGGTTTTCTTTTTCTTCTTCCTTGGGCACTCACCTCCCTCTTCGTGTTTTTGTTTCTTATCCTTGCACCGCTTCTTCTTGTCCTTCGAACCAATCGGATCGGCATATTGCTCCTTTTCAACTGGCTAGGTGACGGTCTCATCGATAGTCACATCTGATGGATGGACCTCAGCAAACGGGGCCACATAGGGCACGATAGTTAACGGGTTAAAATCCTCTACAATGCTAGTGACTACCTCAGCTTGACTCGCACCTGGTGAGTCATATTAGCATTAGATGCCCCTACACTCACGGGTGCTTCGACAATATCCTCAGCGATATCTATTGGGGCATCTTTCTTTTTGTCTTGCTCCTTTGCAAGGTCCTTCATTTCATGTTTTTCTTCTGCTTCATTCTCTTCCTCTTGGTCATCTTCATGCTCGACTTCCTCTACTTCAGGATGTTCCTACTTAGTATGGCTCTTGTCAGCACCCACCTCTACGTTTACACTCATAGGTATAATTGGGGTAGTCACCTCCTCAACCATAGCTACCCGCTCTACCATATTAGCCCCAAGGCTATTTGAGAACTCTTCATCGTAGAAGCTAGCTATAGTTCTAAAACAATCCTCCATAACATTAGAATGCCCTACGTCCTGCTCATTATCTGAATGTATATTCTCGTTGGAGAAGGGACATGTTGTGGCGTTACCATCAGGAGTAGGCTAGTTAGAGGATGAGGTTAGTGGTCAGAAAATAGAGGGGAAAGATGGGAAGTCTGGTAGCGATTTGGGGCTCATGCTACGCAATGCGATGATAATTACCTTGTTTCATGCTTTGGTGTACGTATAGAAGATATGCTGTCTATAGTCCATATCCTCAAATACGTCGATAGTATTGATAGTGCGCATGTCGATGTGATCAAGATTGACTTTCATAGCAACTAGCCTCTTTCCTAACTGCGGATCTGTAGACGCATCAGTCTGTTTTTCCTTTTTCTTTCCTTTTCCCTTGTCCTGCTTCTTTTTGGTACTTTTCTCGCCAGTGGCGTCTCTTGGCCCCTCGTCATTCTCTCAACGAAAATATCATTGATAGGGCTCTTGTTGTCGAGCACCTTTTCCCCATATCTAGGCACAATGCCCTTTTGTTTGTAGAGTAATATAATTAGGGAAGGGAAAGGTAATATACTTGTGTGTTTGGATGCGACTTCAGTAATTTGGTCGTGAATGATTGCACCAACATCAATGTGGCGGCCCTTCAGAATTGAGTTCAAAATGCACATACGGTTAATGTTACCGTGGTGCTATGTGTAGAAGACAAGAGACGGTTATTCACGAAGTAGAACCACACCTTTCTTAAGGTTGTCAAATATCTCCGATGCGTGGTGTAGTTGTATGGGCCATTACTCGTCCAAGGAGCACCGTCAACACAAAGATCCTGCAGCACCTCGTTAGCTCCTCCTTCGTTCAACTTTTCCAAAAATGGAGCATTGTCATCTACCTTCTCAGGAATTTGAAATAGAACATTGATATGGGCAGCACTCCATGGTACTAAGCCCTCTCTCATGAAGATGAATTCTTGCTCAGAATCCATAAGATTTGCAAAAAATTCCCTGACCATTGTAAGGGAATATCCAGTCATGTGCTCACAGAAGAATTCCCATCCCAGGCGACTAATGGTCCTTGCGATTTGCTTCCTTAAAGTTTGATGCAGAGACAGTTGGAGACCTTATTCAAGATGGTAGTTACATTTTAGCATCACATCTTGATAGCGATCCGTGGTCGCTTTAGACAGGAATAGGATCGACTCTTTTAGTGGAGGTTGGATTGTGGTTGTAACCATGGTAGTGGAAGTTTCAAGGGTTTTAGAAGGAGTTTTCACACCTCTTGTTTTGGCCATGATAACTCAGAAAAAGGATTAGAAGAAACTCACAGAAAAAGAAATAAACTCGTGAGGACGTAACAATGAAAATAACACAAAAGAAGAATTGCAGCAATAATGTCGAATGTGAGTGGAAGAAGAAATCGGCAGAGAAGAGTTTTATAAACTTGAAAATTAAGAAGACGTGATGATTGTAAAACTTGTGGGAAAACGCTATGTCTGCAACCAATAAATGCCAGGTTGCAGATCGTACCTTTTTGATCGATTGAACGGCTGGGGAGAGAGAGAAATCAATCAACACGATTCTTGCTGAAAAAGCTTTGCTGAGTCATCACAGAATGCACCGACAAGTTGTGCTTTGGATGTATCGAAAAAAAGATGATTTTTATTCTTGTAAAGAAATTAAAACGAAACAAGTAAAAGTGAAACAAATAAAAGAAAATGTGAAAATGCATTGACATTATTTAAATGTGACCAGATCGATGGCCTCGTTTGGTTTCTTGACCTCTAGACTGACGTAGTGTTTCAGACATTGGCCATTCACTTTGAACTGTTGTCCATCCTTTAGATTCTCAATTGTCGCCGCACCATTCTAGAATGCTTCGACAATCTTAAAAGGGCTCGACCATCTTGAATGCAATGTACCTGGATGTAGCTTTAAACGTGAATTAAACAAAAGTATTGACTGACCAGGGCTAAATTATCGATGCAAGATGATATTATCGTGCCATCTCTTGGTCTTTTCTTTGTATATTGTGGCATTCTTATAGGTATAGTAGCGTATTTCTTCCAGTTCAGTAATGTCCAACAACCTCTTCCTTCCGGCAGTGCTGTAATCCATATTCACCTGCTTGATTGTCCATATGGCTTTATGCTTAAGCTCAACCGGCAAGTGACAAGACTTACCAAACACTAGCTGATATGGCGACATCCCCAACGGGGTTTTATATGCGGTGCGAAGTGCCCATACTGCGTCATGTAGCCACGAAGACCAATTCCTCCTAGATGGGTTAACCACCTTTCAAAGGATACTTTTAATCTACCGATTGAATACCTCTGCTTGGCCGTTTGTTTATGGATGGTATGTTATGGCCATGCGATGCTTCACACCATATCTTCTCAAAGCTGTCGCTACTTGATTGTTGTGAAAGTGAGTACCTTGATCACTTATTAATGCTCTAGGTGTTCCAAATCTCTTGAGGATGTAAGTGTGGAAAAACTTCAACACCGTACAAGCATTATCTTTTGGCACCACGATTGCTTCAATCCACTTCGTTACATAATCAACAACAACTAAGATATATACTTTCCTAAAAGAATTTGGAAATGGCCCCATGAAATCTATACCCCAAACGTCAAATAACTCTACTTCCATAATTGGCTGTTAGAGCATCTCGTTATGTCGAGATATTGAGCTAGTGCATTCATAACGATCGCATTGTTGTGCAAAGTTGTGGATGTCTCGAAACAATGTGGACCAATAGAATCCAGATTGTAAGACCTTTGCAGTAGTCCTCATTTCACCAAAATGGCCTCCATAAGGAGCATCTTGATAATGTCTCAGAATGGAAGTCATTTCTTCTTCAGGAACGCAGTGATGGATAATGTTGTCAGCACATACCTTGAATAGGTATGGCTCATTCTAATGGTATTTCGTAACGTCGCGCAAAAAATCAGACTTTCTTGTGATCAACAACACTCAAGGGTAACTTCTCACACACAAGATAGTAGACAATATCAGCATACCAAGGTGATGCGTCGACAAAGAATAACTACTCGTATGGACATGTATCGATAATTTAAATTTTATTCCCATCTTCACTTCCAACTTCCAGTTGAGACAAGTGGTCAGCTACTTGATTTTCAGATCCTTTACTACCTTGATTTCAATATCAAATTCTTGTAAGATTAGGATCCATCATATCAATCTTGGTTTGGCGTCTTTCTTTGGAGTAAGGTATTTCAATGAAAAATGATTTGTGTAAATAATAACTTTTGCACTGACAAGATATGAGAGAAATTTATCAAATGCAAAGACTACTGCTAGCAATTCCTTCTCAATAGTTGTATAATTGACCTACGCTTCAGTTAAAGTTTTACTAGCATAATAAATGGAATGATATACCTTTTCTTTACGTTGACCCAGTACAGCTCTTACAGCAAAATCACTTGCGTCACACATTAATTCAAACGGTTGTGTCCAGTCCGGTGTGACGATAATTGGAGCTTGTACCAGCTGCTTCTTTATTATGTTGAATGCGTCTAGATAAGTCTCATCAAACACAAACTTTTATTTTGCTCTAGCAATGAGCATAATGGTTTAGCAACCTTGGAAAAGTCTCAAATAAATCTCCTATAAAAACCAGCATGTCCAAGAAAGCTTTTTATTCCCTTAACATTTGTTGGTGATGGTAATTTCTCAATGATTTCGACCTTTGCTTTATCTACCTCAATACCTTGACATGATATGCAATGACCAAGGATAATGCCTTCAGTTGTCATAAAGTGGCATTTTTCCCAATTCAGAACTAGATTTATGTCCTCTCATCTCTTTAAAACTTTCGAAAGGTTGTTAGCGCATTGGTCAAAAGTTTGCCCGTAAATCGAAAAATCGTCAATGAATGCCTCTAAAGAATCCTTGATCATGTCTGAGAAGATAGCCATCATACACCTCTGGAATGTGGCTGGTGCATTGCACAACCCAAAAGGCATACGTCAGAATGCAAAGGTTCCAAATGGGCATGTGAACGTAGTCTTTGCTTGATCTTCTGGCGTAATGACAATTTGATTGTAACCAGAGTAGCCATCTAGGAAGCAATAATAGGCTTTACCAGCTAGTCTATCCCGCACCTGGTCAATAAATGGTAGTGGGAAATGGTCCTTATTTGTGGTTGCATTCAATCGACGATAATCCAAGTGTACTCGCCAGCCAGTCGCGATGTGAATAGGGATCAACTTGTTCTTATCATTGCTCACAACTGTGAAACCACTCTTCTTGGGCACACATTGGACAGGGCTCACCTAATTGCTATCAGAAATGGGGTAGATGATGCTCGCATCTAGCCACTTGATAATCTTCTTCCTCATTTCTTCTTTCATCTTTTCATTGAGTCGTCGCTGTTGCTCAATAGATTGCTTCCCTTCATCTTCCAATCTGATATTATGCATGCAAAAAGAGGGAATGATACCTCTGATATCTACAATGCTCTAAGCTATGGCTCTTTTGTGTTCTTTTAAAATCGTGACAAACTTTTCTTCTTGTGTTGCGTCAAGGGTTATGTTGACAATTACTGGTAATGTTTCCTTGTCAGCTAGAAAGACATATTTCAAATGCGTTAGCAATGAGTTCAACTCCAAGGTAGAAGCTTGTTTAATCGACGATTTAAACATCGGGATCGTCTTATTAGATAGATCTAAAGATTCCAATTGCCAATTCTGTCTCATCTCACAACTGCTAACCTCAGTATTATGGTCACATCCAGGTAGGGTTTTATCAACCAATGTCACCGCATCTTCATCTATGACTATTGAACTTCGTTCATTGAACTCTTTTATAATTTTTTCATCCATCACGTCAATGTGGAGACATTGCTCCTTACTTCTCGACAGAGTTGCCTCAAACACATTGAAGATCACATGTCATTATGACGCATGACAAGCTCTCCCTTGAAAATGTCGATAAGAGTGTGTCACATTGCCAAAAATGGTTACCCCAAGATGATGGGTACTTCCTTGTATGCCTCGCAGTCGAGGATTATGAAATTGGTGGGAAACACAAGCTTATCTACTTACACAAGGACATCTTTTATCTGGCCTTCAAGTTACACTAGAGATCTGTTTACAGGCTGCAGTTTCACCGTAGTGGGCTTCATTGATCCTATTCCTAATTTCCTGAATTGGACAAAGGCATGAGATTAATACTATCTCTCAAATCACATAAAGCTTTACTCAGATAATGATTTCCAATAGAGCATGGGATTGTGAAGTTGCTAGGGTCTATCATTTTTTGTGGCAACTTGTTAGTTAACATAGCGCTGCACCCTTCTGTGAGCATAATCATCTTAATTTCGGATAATTTCTTCTTCTTTGATAACAACTTTTTCATAAATTTCCTATAACTGGGTATCTGCACAAGATCATCTACAAGAGGTATGTTAATATGTAATTGTTTCAAAGTAGAAACAAACTTTTATTAGTCTTTATCATGGTCTTTCTCTTTAAATCTTTGTGGAAATGGCAAAGGTATATTGTCGGTGGGTTGTTGATGAGTAACCGGTTGCATCGACACAGGTAGTTGCGTTGACATTTTTGCTGGGAGAATAGTAGGCATAGATGTCTCTATAGTTGGCTCATCCTCATTTATTTCTGCTTCTTTTCCTTCAGCTACAACTTCTCCTTATTGTGTTGATTCAGATGCATCGACATGTTCTTAGTCCGAATGTCTGCTTGGTTCAGTAGTTTGCTTTCCACTTCGCAACATAGTAACCTTACAATGCTCCTTCCCTCTTTGCGTTGGGTTTTCAGTATCACTAGGTAGAGCACTTAGTGACCTTGTACTCAGATTAGAAGCCAACTGTCCTAGTTGGGCTTCCAACGCTTGGATAGATTTCCTTACACTATTGCTTTAGTCCGTGTAATATGCTCTCGCATCAACGCTTCAAGAGCAACCATAGGGTCTGACCTTGGTTAAGAAAACTATCGTTGTGGTTGTTGGTGCTATCCTTGCATATATGGTATTGCATTCTATTACAGCTGCAATCGCGTTTGTGGTTGCATTTGGCTATGTGCCTGCAATTGATCACGATGTGAATGTACCTACAAATTTTGATTAAAATTTTGTTGTTGATGATTGTTGTAACTCCCTTGTCTATAACTCCCTTGGGTAGAGGAATTTTCATATCTATATGTGGAAGCATTTTGATTCACCTCAGGTTGTTGAGCTCTATTGTTGTATGAATTACCATAGGAATTTCCTCGAATGTTATTGACATAGAATGCATATTCAGGATGTTATGGACAGTCCTCATAACTGTGGTTGTCACCGTAAATTTCGCATAAAAATGTCAGAACATCCATCTGTTGGGCTACTTGGATAGGGGCAACATCACTTGTCCCTTTCATATTTTTTATAATATTGGCCAAAGAGGATACCTGCGAACTCAAAGAAGAAATAGCATGTAATTTAAGAGTACCAAGTTTAGTTTTTACAACAGCAGAACGAGAGATTGGATTGTGATAATCATTTTGTGCAATCCTCTCTAGAATTCTTACAACTTCAATGTAGGTGCAATCCAACAAAGGACCATTAGCAGATGCATCGACAAGATTTCTTGTTTGAGCATTCAATCCATTATAAAAGATCTCTATTTAGGACTCTTACTGAATACCATGCACTGGGCAACATCTAAGTAGAGTCTTATAAGGCTCCCATGTTGTATGTAAGTTCTCATCATTCAACTGATGGTAAGTTGTAATTCATTGCCGGTGGATTGAAACGTAAAACGAATTACATTGCTAACGCAATCCATGATGTAATGGATCCAGTCGGCAATCCCAAGAACCATGTCCTCACTCTTCCCTACAATGAATAAGAAAATAATTTCATTTTCAAGGCATCATCAGAGACACCATGTTGGCTAAAAGATGCGCAAATAAGTAAAAATGACTTTAAATGTTCTCTTGCGTCTTCATGAGGTAGGCCCGCATATTGCCTGTTTGAATTGAGCATTAAAACATAAACGGTTTTAGCTTGAAATTTTCAACTTGTATAACAGGTCTCATAACCCCTGGTTGTAAATCATCAAAGTTAGGAACAAAAAAAATCTCTTATTGTC
The DNA here is from genome assembly GCA_039519145.1 of Kokia cookei. Taxonomy (NCBI): domain Eukaryota; kingdom Viridiplantae; phylum Streptophyta; class Magnoliopsida; order Malvales; family Malvaceae; genus Kokia; species Kokia cookei. The sequence goes on from JBBHDX010000182.1 coordinate 7,963, forward strand.
CTATTTTTCACTTTTTCTTCTTGTGGAGGCGATGGTGGTAAATTATTTATTTGTTGTGGCTGTATTGGAGGAACGTCATATTATGGAAGCAATGGTGGTAAATTATTATTGTTGATGTTACCAGCCATTTTCTTTTGTTATTGCTTCCTCTTTCTAAGTGTTCTCTCAAGTTCTGGGTCAAAGCTTACAATATCTTTAGAATTTCTTTTTGTGCACATGCAACTTCAAAAGAAATAAAAGAAAATAAACAAAAGAAAGTTAAACAAAAATTTAAGTAAAAAATAGTTGCTTCTACAATAGTAAACATCAAACAAACGCCAGTTCCCCGAAAAACGGTGTCGAAACTTGATCCTATCTATAACGTCACAGCAATGTGCAAGCGGACACAAGTCGAAGCAAGTATAGTTGATAGAATAATTCTATCGGATATCGATCCCACGAGGAATGGATTCTTGATGTCTATATGTCAAAGCAATTAAAACTAAAATTAGAGTTAATGTGAGTAAAGATGTCAGTGCAATTAAGTCAATCTACACACTAAAATAGTTAGTATTGTCAATGCAAATAAGGTTAATTTTCAAAACAATTGAAAGTAAATCAAAGTGTTGTTTGAAGATTTGGAAATTTAAATGCAGAAAAGTAAAAGTTTGATCAAGTGTGAAGATTTGGAGTGGATCACTGATTTTACTGAATCGTAACGCAAGATGTGTCGACAACGGTTTGAATAGATGAACTGTCACAACAATCAAATTCCAATGAAATGAAACCAATAATAATCTCTGTTTAGTAAAGACTCAAGCACCCACAATTATCCCACCTCTCGGTATGAACAACATTGTGCACTCAAGAATCAAAATCTCTTCTAATCCCAAGCAACTCTTGCTATCTTGCTTGTTAACCTAACTTGTCACCGCATCTCTCGATGTCAGTAGACTGCAAAGGCACTCTCGTGTTTGATGCAATTAGATCCAAGAATAAACAGATGAAAAGAATTAAATAAGAATCAAAGTAATTCTAACAATGAAAGATACTCTCGTATTCATTCAAATGTCAATAATAGTTTATCATCATAAGAAGAGAGGAGTTAACAAATACATCGGAGCATACTATCTCTAGGCTACTCGGATTATCCCCTAACTACTCCACTTTCACAGCATCAAGCACTCCTCGTCAAGAATTGTTGCTAATCGGCTATGTCATCTCATCGTTCTCTAACTTAAAATCTTCAAAAACACAAAGTAATTGCAAATTTAATTCCTTCAACTCTTGATGATTTCTTCCATCTTTTCCCTTCTATTTATAGGCTTCAAAATTGTAGATTTCCTCCCCTACATTCTCAGATCTAGATCAGATTTGCAACTGCCAAATTTTGTTATAGTTTAGCTGTGCACTCAAGCAATTCTGGTGTATTCTTCATAGATCTGTAGGTTGTCGTTACATTGCTGGGCGCAATCTGAAATCCTCAATTGCGGTGACAACATGTGAATTTACTGCACTGGTGCTTCCAGTTGTATTTGCAGCTTGACTTTACTCATCCAAGAATAGGTTTCTATGCAGAGACAACGCTGGTCACATTTTCAAGCTAATCTTGTGGCTGCATTCTTCTTCCAATTGAGTTCCTGTGCTGACAATTCTAAAACACTATATAGGCTGCTTGCAGCGACATTAGTACATGAAAGAGATAAAAATAACAAGAATTTAAACCAATTAATAATGAGTTAGAAAACATAAAAAACTAAGTATGAAGTGCCTAATATACATACTAAATATGGCACAAAAGAGACAATTAATACACAAATTCAAGGAGAAAATAAGTGTCATTTGTGATGCTATCATTTCTCTATCTCCAGTTCAAAATCGTTGAGATGTGGCTGTTCAGACCTTGTTATAAAGAAAAACAAACGAAAGAAAATGTTACTTGTCCCCGGCAACGGTGCCAAAATTTGATGGGCGTCGAAACCACCAAATAAATATTCCTACAACAAATAATACAAAACAGTAGTATAAGGTAGTAGGGTCGATTCCACAGGGACTAGTTGTTGTAATTTACTTTTATATTTTTCTCTCGAGAAGGACATCGTGTTAATAGTCGTGCCCACAACTTGAAACTGTTTTCCTAGAAAATAATAAATAAATCAAGAGGTGATCGAGAATATTCAGAAAATAAGTGAAATAAATAAAATAACAGTTTTAAAAATACAGAAAATAAAATAAGAAAATAAATATAAGTTTGTAATTATAATTGAATAGCCTTAGCCTTGATGTTCTCCAGTTTTCGACTTAATCCTTGAAATGGTATTTTCTCCTTCGAACAATAAGCTGGTTATAACAGCTAAGAACGTCCTAGCCACTAATTCTTCCTTTCGTAGTTGGTTTCGGTACGACCTATCAAATCAACCCTTATCGATTGTCTAACCACGATACACGTGTTCGCGATTCAAGACCTCAATAGCGTTGCATTCTCAAT
>JBBHDX010000183.1:0-10424 GCA_039519145.1 Kokia cookei
TTTGATCTTTACTTCTAAATCCTCAAAACAATTAGATTTTTTTTATTAACAAAATTGTTTGCTGATCATTTCTCTTTTCTGGGTAAGTTTCTTTTCAGTGGCTTCTGGGTTTTTGTTTTCTTATCTAATTTTGATATGGGTTGGTTTTAATTTCCCCAAATTTACTTTTTTTAGAAAGTTTTTGGTTAATCTAACTTCTGGGTCTTTTCAGGTTCAATGCTATGAACTTTCCCTTTTCTGGTTTGCTTTAGTTAAGTTGATCTTGTTTTTGTTTGAGTTGATTTTGACTCTGTTGATTAAAATTAAGACTTGGATTCATCTTGACGTTACTTGATTATTCATTATTTAGCATTTTCTTAATTATATATATGAAATTTCTTTATATATTAGATATTTGGGTTCGTTTTGTAGCTGAAGAATTGCTTCTAACATTAATGTATTAGGTCATTTATAAATAAAAAACCTAACTTGAAGGTTTTGTTTTAATTGAAGAACAATTTTGATGTTGTCTGTGTTTAATTCTGTAATGTATTACCTTTCATGTTCATATACTTGGATTTTCTTTGATGCCATGTATTGTAGTTTGTAATGTATTAGCTGAATCAAGCCCAGTTTCAATCTCGTTTAATTTTGTTATTTACTGGTTTTATCAATTGTAACTACAATACTCCTTATGATGAATTATGTATGTATATATATATGTCTTTTCCCCCTTATTAGTTTCGATATCGTATCTTGTGATCCACCTTCGAAATTATTATTATTAATGGAAATGTTGATATCTTCAGATTCTTCTTTCTTAATAACTATTCCCTACCATCAACCGAGATGCGTGCACCATCACTTCTTGCACAATGCTTGCCGGGTTTGGTGCCTCAAGACCGTGGAAGCCAAAGCATCTCTCTCCTAGGGGGATGTCCATCTCTTCTCCCCGGCCGTGGAGATTCTCCCCTCAAAGGTGCTTTTCATCTTCCTAGCAAGATAAACTTCTGGAATTTAAATATGTTACTAATGCATAGATGGTCAATTCCCATCCGCATAGATATTTTTTATGCGAGTGACTTGGTGGTGATTAAATTTGCTTTCAAAATTAAAAGACATTCGAATTTTGTGCAGACAGCTCATCCTTATAAGTATGCTGGGGATAATGTAGACGTGCAAGGACTCAATGTTTTCAAGGTGAGTTGACTCATTGTTTTATCCATGCATCTTCCGTATCTTTTCTCGCTCAGTTATTTTGTTCGTATGTATGATTGGCCTTCTAGTGGTGGTGGTCGTGTAAAAAACAAGCTTAGGATATGCTTACCGATATGTTTCGGACCTTCTCCAGGGAAGAGTTGGTGTTGCTGATATTATTGGTTTCACCGGTTCCGAACTGATATCGTCAAAACCTAGGGTAAGCTAGTTATTCACTACATTTTATTTAATATTTCATTTTTACAAAGTATGATGACAGTTCAAGTGTTTACTTGCCAAGTTGATCAGTTGTATAAAATAATTTTGTTTTTAGGGTTTCTGAAATCTTGGGACAGCTCTATTGATCTTGTTAACATCCTTAAGCATGAGATTCGTGATGGACAATTGAGCTTTAGAGGGAAAAGGGTGCTTGAGGTAATAAAACCTAAGGAATTAATCTGTTGGTTTTGTAGCTTTTGATGTAGAATGTGAGCTAATCATCTTATTCAATAACTTTTACAGTTGGGTTGTGGCTATGGACTTCCCGGGATTTTTGCTTGTTTGAAGGTATACTTATTCATTGATCTTAGATTGTTCCACCTATGTACCGTGTCTCTTTCTTTTTACTAATTCTATAAGATCTCAATTCTATCAACTATTAATAGATTGGGAATTATATACATATGTATATAATCTATGTTACTTGGGTTCGGGTATATCCAAGATTTCCATCCTTTCGGAGGGTCTTTGGAGGATTATATCCCCATACCCATGTCTAGATATATCTTGGGCAAGGATACTTCAAGGAAAATGAAAAGTTGTAAAGGGCTGGTGGGTGGGTTGGGGAGGGAGTCCGATATATGAGAGCAACCGGCTTGTACCATACTCTGGAAAATAGTCGAGCAATTTTATTTTTATGAAGGATCTTCTTGAACTCCATTTATTCGTTCCTGGTACAGGGTGCTTGTACAATGCACTTTCAAGACCTCAGTGCAGAGACTATTCGATGTGCTACCATACCCAATGTTCTTGCAAACCTTGAGCAAGCTAGGGACAGGCAAAGCCGACAGCCGGAGAGTCCTTTGACTCCATCTAGACAAACTCTTGCCCCAACAGTGCGCTTCTATGCTGGGGATTGGGAAGAACTCCCCTCTGTATTATCTGTTGTTCGAAATGATGTATCTGAAATGACTCCAGGACTGAGCTTTAGCTTTTCCGAGGAGGATTTCTTGGATGGATGCAGCAGCCAAGATGGTAGCATTTTAGCACAAGAACTTTCGTTGAGGAGATCGAGAAGACTTTCGAGAAGTCGTGCATGGGAAAGAGCTAGTGAAACAGATCAAGGAGAAGGCGGTTATGATGTTATTTTGATGACTGAAATTCCATACCCAATGTCATCGTTGAAGAAATTATACGCACTGATCAAGAAGGTTAGTTTCTTAAATTCGCATAAGGGAAGAAGAGAACCTTTGTATTTATCATGTCCTTGTCCAGTAAAAGTACCATGAAGGCCCTTATACTTGTAGTCAGATTGCATTTTGCCCCATTTACTCAAAAAATGAGCAAATTAATCTCTGTACGATAGATGAGAGAGCAAACTGGTCCTTTCTATTAAAAATTTCATCCATTTCTATTGTTAAAAACTGGTGTGACTGACGAAGTTACTAGACAGTTACGTGTACCTCATGCTAACGTACAAAGATCAGTTTTTAATAGTAGAAATGGATGAAATTTTTAACAAAATGATTAGTTTGCTCTTCGATCTAACGTCAAAGACTGAATTTGCCTATTTTGAGTAGGGGGACAAAATACAATCCGACTTCTAGTACAATGACATCCATAGTACTTTTACTGTCCTTGTCTATTTTATAAACAAAGCAACTGAAGCAACATTGGCATCCCATTGACATCCCGAAAAACACATGATTTGAAATAAGGGTTTATATGCACCGAGTTGTATATCACACCCGAAGCCTTGATGCCATTGCATTGATTTACTTCCCCTCTTTACATTGTCTTTAAACTCCACATTTTGACATAATTTATCATTTTCAACCATGATTATGAACAACCAGTGTCTGAGGCCACCATACGGAGTAGTATACTTAGCAACAAAGAAGAACTACGTCGGCTTCAACACAGCAGCGAGACACCTCAGAAGTCTAGTCGATGAAGAAGGCATTTTCGGAGCACATTTGATCAAAGAAGTGAGTGACAGAGATATCTGGAAGTTTTTTCTCAAGTGAGTGACAAAGTTTCAGTACCATGGAAAGAACAAAAATGGCTGCTGAAGTGATTGCAAACATTGTGTTTTAGTTTTTCTATGGTAATTGGTGTTAGCAAAATGCAAATATAAGAAAATTGTTTCAATTCTTTTAGTAGCAATAATGAGGGTTGGACGTTTGAGAAGAATTAGTGCAGGCTAATTTTGCTACGTATTTCTTTTTTTGGGTCATATTTTGTTTCATTTAAATGTAAATCAAATTTTAGTTAATTTTAAGTCTTGAATTTAATGTTCTTTTCCTATCAGTATGCATGTGAAAATCATAGATTTAAAATATGCATATTTAAAATTAATTAATTATAATAACACATGAATTATAAGTAAAATAAAATTTAAACACATAAATACATTAAATAATCATTATAATTATATATTATAATTTTGTCATCAATTATGAGTTAGTATCAAGTTAATTTGTGACACTAATTTAATTTATAATATTATTAATACTAAAAATTTTATCACACGCGTATGCATATGAAAACTACAAATTTAAAAGATAAATGTACTTAAAAATAATATACAATTAATGTACATAATAAATTGTGTATACTAAAAAAAAAATGTATAACATATATAAATATAAAGCTTTGATTGAGTTTTAAATTTAATATTTTTAATAATTTAATTGACGAGAGTTCAAATTCCATCGTATACGTATTTTAATTAATTTTTATTAAAAGAAATTAAAATATCCTCAAATAATATAACATTTTTAATTACAAAAAGATATTTTCATAATTTTTTAATCGAGTAAATCGATTGAATTTAACACCAACTTAATCAAAGACTTAATAAATAATTAGTATATATCATGATTTTGTTGTTGAGCTGCTTATCATGGGGTTAATCAAAGGATTGTACTCTCATATTCATAACTATGTATGACTATTTCAAGAAAATGAAGGAAAAAAAAGAAACGAGGTAACATGTGTTAAATTATTTTTTGAGACATAAACTTGCCAACTATTACCATATTGAACCTAAACTTTTTTTGATCCAAGTTAGACCCTGATTTTGACAATTGTTCCTAAATTAGGGTTTAAACTTTTTTTTTTTTTATCTTAGTATTTAATATTTCCTTGAAAATTCTAAAATTCAAGTCCTAACATGGGAACAATTACCAAGTTTAGGCCCCAATATGAGAACATTTGTCAAGTTCAGGGACTAACTTGGACAAAAGTTCAAGCCTTGACGGGGAAAATTATCAAGTTCAGGACTTAACTTGAACCAAAAAAAGTTCAAACCCCAATATGAGAATAATTGTCAAGTTCAAGTCCCAAAATAATGATTTAACCCATAAAAAATACATAATCCAAGGTTTCACTATATGATCAAATTGATTATTGAAAGAAGTCTCCCAAGTAAAATAGACAATCAAACTATAAACATCCATTGAACTAAGCAAAGCTAAACACATGCCTCTATGTTTAAAGGAACTTGTCAATGTTATCTTTTGCTAAATGAAATGGTAAGAAATACAGATCAGTGCAAGAAGACACCAAAACTATACAACTACGATAGGCATCGCAAATATAAGTATGTAATAAGCCGCTAGACGCGGGTTTGAAAGAATGGTCTTAGTTGTTGCAAACTTTCATTCATTGAAACAGGAGGTTTACTGGATTTAGATGTTCTAACACCTTCACAGTAGGAACCGTGTAGTTGCAAATAAACAAAGGGAGAAACTGTAGAAGTAGGTGGTTGTTATGAATTACCCTGCATTTGGTTTTCATTTAATCTTCTCCAAACCATCCTCCCGCAGTGCATCACGGTCAACATTGCCATTAAGAAGAGAAGAGGAATCCCGATAACGCAGCCACCATATGCAAAATTTATCAAAGTCTGGGGGAAAGAAGTTAGAAAGAATCATTCACAAGTCGCAAAAGTTGGTAAAAGTATCATAGAGGCCCCTGAACAAAGAGTCAGATTGTATTTTGCCCCCTCTACTCAAAAGATGGAATAACCAAACAATGACATAGTGTGCCGCATGTACAACAAGCTTATGTACAGGGACCAGTTTTTAACAGTGGAAATGGATGAAATTTTTAATAGGACCAGTTTGCTTTTTGATCTAACGTACAGGGGCTAATTTGCCCATTTTTTAGTAGAAGGGCAAAATGCAATCTAACTACTACAGGGGCCTCCTTGCTATTTTCACCGCAAAAGTTCAAAGTACAGCTCAAGTTATATGATAGAAGTGAGCTAATTTTGACAGTACAAGAGGGCAATTTACAAACAATCATCGTAAATAATCTACTGTTAAATCGTTCAACAGGCATGGAATAAGCATGAACTCATGAAGCTACTTCACCAAATCCAATTTTTCCTAAAACTCCATGCAATTAAGTAATACTAATCTGACAAAAGTATTTATAACAAACTGAACCGACAAAAAAATCCACCGGCCTTAAAATTCAAATCCAAAACTGTATATTCCAGAATTTCCTTCACGTGTTTCAACAAGAAGATAGATTATAGATATTATCAGTTATTTTAAGGCTTGATGTTGCATGGCTTGAATGAACTAGACTACATGGATGCAGAACAATCACTGTTCAAAGATTTGCAAATTATTGAACATAGTAAGGTGCCAAAACTGAACATGAAGGCATGGCATAAACATGTGAACAAAAGTAGAATATTACCACCATTCCAGCAGCAAGATGAACCGAGGGAACAAAGAGTTGGTCCACTTTATTCCCTTCAGCATAGCCATTAAACGCAATAACCATTGAGAAAGTGTGGACTGTTACGAACGCGAGAGCAATGATTGCTGCAATGTTAGATAAAAGCTATTAGACAATATAAATTTAGCTTCAAATCCAATTTTCTACATAGTTCTTAATAGTAGCACAAAGAAAATTTAGACCAACTACAGGTTCCATGAAAAGAACAGTGCCTCTATGCTACATATAGAGGTATGCTTGATGCAATAATGCCAATTGGAAATACATGAAAATGCATGTAACAAATTATAAAAAGAAAAGGGATAACTCACCAGAAACAAGGAAAAATGGTATCTGTGAACACCTATCAACAAAATAAGTTGCTGGACCAAATGCTGGTGTTAAGAGGCTAAGACAAAAGAATACCGCATGTGCCACACCATGACCTAACCCACCAGCTGATGCAGTTAACGGAAATTTGATATCAGTGCATATATCAAATTAGCAAGAAATAATGTTACGAAAAGAAAATAAAAAGGGCATAAATACAATCTATTATTTCCAAAAATGCCAACAAGAACAAGGGAAAAGAGGAATCATAGTATGGCTAGAGTTATGCTTCTGATCTATATTGCCATTGAACATGCTTTCGTACAACATGATGCTTCTCTAGAATTAAAACTTACTATGAGTTAGCTCACAAAGGTCTGATAGAATAACTAAGAGGAGATATTTTACAAAAATGGTAAAATTTAACCTTTACTCCATCCTACAACTCGGCACAGTCAATTCCTAAGCAAGTGAAAAACATTAATTTAGACAATGTGAAAGATATACGAGAGCCTCTGCCAATCTTACCAAGAGCAATTTGCATCTTATCAGTTAGATACAAGCGTGGCTTCGAGACCCTATCAGCAAAAGCATCCAATATGTCTTCTAACCTCCTGAGAAATATCAAATGCAAGCATATATCGAACCGAGCAAAACGCAATGTCATATTCAAGCAGTCAAGTACACAGACACTATACAACTAATCAAAGACCCCATTTATACATTTGTCTCATTGGAAGGTGCATATAGCCCCTACTCATGAACCATAGTTCAAAGCATTTTACTACTTGAGCTTAGAATTTCAATAATTTTTTCCTCTTCTAAATATTACTATGATTGATTATGAAAGAAATTAAGAACAAAAAAAGGGGAGTGGTAATAGCAATTGGCTTACTTGTAAACTTTCCAGAAAAGAAGGCGAAGACCTTCTTGAAAAGCAATTGATGTGAATATAAGTATTGCAAAAGGCCACCATGTTGTTGAATTCAAAGGAAGGAAAGCTCTCCAAATTCCAGATAATATTATCAAACTTATAAGCCAAACCAATGCACTGCATTCTCAATAAACAAAAAATTTTAAGTTTCAATTTTGAAGTGACTAACAAATTGAGAATTGAAAATTAGATGAAACCCAGAGTTGGGTTCTGTTTGGTAAGTGAGAAAACGAGGGAAACCTGGAGAGGAGAGTGAGGATCAAGAAGGGCTTTTTGGAGATTACGGCGATGAAAAGGGAGAGAGACGGCCCTAACGCTACCAAAGCGTACCCGATCCCAGCCGCTACCGTCATTGGTTTTCTCTGATTCTTCTAGTTTTCTATGTTTTGCTGATTTTACTTGACATGGAAGTGGGGATTTGGGAAGGTTTTAAGATTTCAAGCTTTGTTCAAAGGAAAAAAAAAAAATCAGAAATGTGGTCATTTTGCCTTTCTTTGAAAATTTCCTTAGGGGTAATAAAAGCTCTTTAAGATTTCAATATAGTCCTTCCAATTTCCTTTACTACAAAATTTGATCGTAGGCATAAAAGAATTGGGTAAACTGCACCCAATGTCACTAAGCTATTAAAGTTTACCTTTCGGTGATTCAATTTCAAAAAATTACAAAATGGTTATTAAACTATTTGAAAGTTTTTATTAAAGTTATTGGGTTGTTATTATTTTTTCTTATTTTTTTTTTTAAAGTCTTGCTAGTGAGCTCCAATCAATGATTTAATAATCGGTATGGTGGATTAGTACTCATAGATAAGTAGAAGAGCATATCTTAGATCCAAGTCGATCAGATGATTAATGGTGGAGATAGGAGAAGAAAGTTATTTGTATTTTGGTTCGTGGATTCATGACGTTCAAAGTTGTTTCATGAATAAAAACTAAATCATAGAAGAGAGGGGGTGTGAATAGAGAATCCCATACAATAACGATTTTGACAGTCCAACGAATTGAATGAGAACTTTCAAACAGTTCAGTGACCATTTTGGAACTTTTTGAAGTTGAGTGATCAAAACATAAAATTTCTAATAGTTTGTGACCTTAGGTGTAGTTTACACAAAAGAGAATTTGGAAAAAAAACTAAACCTTTTGGACAAGGTGAAGCGAACATTACCACTGAATAAATTCATAAACGAATTTAAAATTTATTCTACTCGAGTCTTATTCGATGTATTGTCAATTTAAACAGTCACATTTTTGGATCACTCGCGATAATGAAATCGTGGGAGTAAATAAGCGGGTTAGATGATAAAATTAAAATTAAAATTTAAAACTAAAAGTTTTTATTAATTAAATATTTATTTTAATTGATTGAATCATATGAAAATTTCGTTACTTTTTGGGTACATTAGATCTAAAAAAAAAACATAAATTTAATCCAAGCCAAATTCAAGGATAGATAATTTTTTTTTGAATCCTTGAACAAGTATATTTTAGATGCCTTCCTCGAACAGTTCTCAAAAGTATATGCATGCATTCGTCCATTCATCAATTAGGGTTATGCTGCTAAAGACTAGAATCCTTTCATATCTCCCAAAAGCCAAAACTCTTTAACCAAGCAAATTCCTAATGATTTTCCAATATTTGTTGTATCATTCAACATTTCTTGGCTTTCATTTTTCTCCATTATCAACAGAATGTTTCTACTCATATTTGAATATTAGAAAATTGAAGTTGTAGGATTGTTATAAAATTAAATCAATTTTTCATTAATATATTGATTATTTTCTTTTGAATAATCACGATGCAGAATCAAACCATCATATCATAAATGAAATGAAAATTGATACAATCTAAATTAAAGTCAACAAACCGACTAAAACCCACCCATAACAACCGCACATGAGAAAACTCAAAGACATAAAATTGTACGTGATAAATCTCAAATTTAAATAGTTAAAACCCGAAGCCTTCGCCTTTGTTATCTGATCCAAGGCTTCATGGCCTAATTATGGTAATTTTTCAATCGTGAAGACTTTCAAATTCTGACAAGTGGCACTTCTCTCTCGTTTAACACATCAGCACGTAGTGGCTTATTTATATTCTAGGTCCTTATGTTGTCATAAAAAAGAAAGATTAAATAAATTATTTCATTATTGCATATAAAAACGAAAACAAACCATTAAAATGGAAAAAAATAAAAATAAAAGTTAAGTGACTAAAATAAAAATTTATGAAAGTTTGGTGACCAAATATAATGGGCTTTTAACAACATTGCTTAAAATGTAAGTATCTTAATTTTCGATGCCCAAAATAAAAACTTAACAAAGTTGAATGACAAATTGTATAGTTTACCCAAATACTTCCATAATGTACATTCGATTTTCCTAGGATTTTATTAACAAATGCAATATTAGAATTACTCAAATTTCTTGTACAGCTAATGCGTTGGAAATAATTAATTAAAGTCATTAATTACTACATTAATGTTAATATAATGCTAAAGAATTTCTAAAAACTCTTACTCACAAAATTACTTTCACCAATAATTGTTGAGTGTAATGGCTAGATACATTGTATTTTTAAAGAGAGACACGGATTCAAACTTTAGAGACAACCTAGCTGGAAAGAACAGCCACTAATCCCAAACATCTTTAATCCAATCTGTTTTGATGGCTTCCCTTCGATTTCTTTAGAAGTCTCTACTCATCACATCTCTTGAATCACTCCCCTTTCTCCCCCTTTTGCAATGGTAATATCTCTCGTTACCATCCGCAAAAGAAATTCCTCTTCCGTTCCAAAACCAACCAAACTTTTTCAGGAATAATATTACGTATACCGCCTACAAAACCAATTTCTTCAGCCTTCATGAGCATCAGATGAAGCTAATTTCTTTCAGGCATGGGATGGAATGTGAAAGTCCCTCTTATTATTGAATCTAGTTCATGTGTTGCTTTGGAGTGGTTGTTGGGAAGGAATTATAGGCCGTGGTCGTTGTGGAATCTATTTGTTGGTATAGAAAAACTGCTTCATGATATTGACAG
>JBBHDX010000184.1:0-10390 GCA_039519145.1 Kokia cookei
TGCTTTTGTACGTTATCTTTCAAAGTCAATGACACATAAATAAACATGCTTAGCCTCTTGCATTGATAAATAATATATAATCAAGATATTGCATATTTTTTCTTGGTGTGGAAAATAGTGTTGTTTAAAACTTCTTGATTCATTATCCTCTTGATAGATACTGATAGAGAATGCTAATTGACTTATCAGTTCAATAAAATGTGGTCCATGTCAACAATAAATTACTTATGCCTGCTACTTTCTTTGCAGGAAAATTTTGGAAAGCACCATCTTATGTCAGTAGAATGCAGTAACCAGGTAGCAAAAATATTCTCTCCCCCGTGTGTGTGTGTGTGTGTGTGTTTGGGAGAGATATCTTACGACTTATGATGGCTTACAGTTTCAGAATAGGATGCCTTTGTCTGTAATGATTGATGCAGTGCAAGAAGCCCAACCCGTTATGTGGCTTCCCAACAATGAAAATCAACATATGTTATTGCATAATGAACCGAACTTTCTATCTCATCGGTAAGAGAGATATTTCAAATACAATTCATTTTAGTCTTCTTCAGATATTCAGTTTTATCAATATAAGTTTATACTTTGAAATAACCTAGACTCTCGTGCCTATCTGTGGAGACATGATTGTTTTTAGCTTAAATGTTCATCATGTTTCTCATTACTATTCTTTTTCTCCAGAGATGCAGAGTGCTCTACGGATTGCTCACTTGCTGGCTATTCTGGTTTCTTTGGCTCTGGTAAACAAACAGAGATCAGCAGTTCAGGACAAGTTGATAATGTGGTACAGGAATGTAATGCCCTTAATGAGTTAGGTAGTAATGCTTGCTTAAATTTAGAAACCGGTGAGCAATATTTCTACCAGCCATATAGTGCTTCAAATTACCAGGATGATGAGAAGTTGAAGACAGAGATGGAGGTGAACCTTCAAGGGAATCCTGTGGTTAACCAAGTTATTAGCAACTTCGAAATTCCTAGACCTATGTATAACAATGGGCATCAAGCATGGGTATTGTCTTCTGGCCCTTGTGGCATTGCAATGTTTGATGGGAATTCTTACCATCAGGTGAGGAGCTCCTTTACTTTTATTTTATCCTTCATATATGTTCAGGATAATTTAATATTCTATGCATGTAGTAGTGCCCTAGGTTACTTGGACTTGAGTTTGAGCGTCCGGCATGGATATGTGTCTAACACCGATATGTTTGATTTTTTTTCTAAGTTTTCCCATGTATTTGGAGGATCCTTTGAGATTCATATCACCATACTTACTTATGGCGGATATAGGTGTTGGACACGGATACTTCAAAAAAAGTAGAGTCGGAGCAACATAGGTAGCACCTGATTGAACTGTTCAATCATGTCAAAGATTTAGATGATGAATAGCCATGGAAAGCAATTAAACCTGTGTCCAACTATTATTTTTTATTTGCTTTACTTTGTATGGTAAAAGATTTTGGCTCGATTGTTCAAGAAAAGTAGAGTTGGAGCAACATAGGTAGCACCTGATTGAACTGTTCAATCATGTCAAAGTTTTAGATGATAAATAGCCATTGAAAGCAATTAAATCCATGTCCAACATTTATATTTTATTGGCTTTACTTCGTATGGTAAAAGATTTTGGCTCGATCGTAATCTTCATACCTGCCAACAGTGTCATTGGCCTGAGATTTGACATTCTGATTTTTTGCCCTTGCGACCACTTAAACAAACACCACGAGATTAACTTGCATGTTGGAGGACCGAAATTCAGGTCCTCATCGTCTACACTGCTGTAATTGTACACTTGAGTTCAACTACCTGTAGAGATGCCAAACTTGTTTATGCAGCTTCTAACTTCTGAAATGTGCATAAGTTACTAGCTAATGTATTGATAAGACTACAGTAATTGTTGAATTAAATTTCACTGTCATGTCAACAGAGGAGATGACTAATCTATCAAACTTTTAGTTATTGAGATTGATCCCTTTAGTGAAGAGCTGTATCGAGTCCATTTAGGTTCTCCTGTCACATGAGTTGAATCTTGCTGTATGACATTTACATGTTGAATCTCTTTGACAAAAGTTAAACATATTCATGTCATGATAGTAAATATGAAACCAGTTGCTTGAGTAGATTATGCTCGTATCATGCTTCTATGGCATCAAGCAACATATGCTTGATTTGTTTTGTTTACTCTCTCTAGTTTTTGTTCTCTCAAAGGCTAGTTTTAGATTATCATGTCTTAAGGAATTGAATCTGCCTGCAAAGTCATTGATTATTATGATCATCCTTTATCGCAGCAAACTAAATCAAATTTCATGAATCAGACAGCTTCATCCGGCCAATGTCACGATTTATAACTGAAGGACTGACAGACGTGCGTCGAAATCTGACCGTTTAATGGATCATGGTCATTTCTTGTGATAGAATAGGTGAAACATACAGCACATGAAGCCCTCACCCAGTCAGTTTTTGCTGCTGGACTTGTTTCTTGTATATTTAGTGTAACTTTGTAACTCATACATGATTACATCTTCTGTATATCAACTCTTTTTCCTTTTTTTTTTCCCTCTTTTTTAGTTGTCTAAACGCAGTTTTCATGGGGTTTTTGAGATTACTTCCCAGCCCCTCAAGATGTATATAAATTATATATAGAAAATGAAAACATGACTTCTACTGTCATTAGTTTCAATCCAAATCCATGATCTTCTGATGCTTATTTTGTTGTTTAGAAGCCATAATGATAATATAGTTATATATATAGATGCAATCTGAAGTTCCACTGTACATTAGAAGTTCTTTGTTTTACATTGAATATGCTTTAAAAAGCATTCACTCAAAGCTTTACAAAATATAGGAACATTGAGCTACATCTCCTCCAAACTTCAAACCCATTTATTAGTAACCTCTGATTGTGTTGATGATGGTGTTGTGCCATGGATCTGATAGATGCTGCAACAGGTTCTCAAATGGCCCCTTCCCAGTCACATTGTGTTGAACTATAAACCCCAAGAAAGCCAACATTGCCAATCTCCCTTCACATTCAAACACCACAGATTTAAGCTACATTCTTTACATGCAGATCATGTGTGTGTGTGTGTGTGTGTGTGTGTGTGTGTGTGCATGTGTGTATGTATGCATACCATTGGCGAGCTCCTTTTCCTTGGCTTCAAGTGTAGGGGCAAAGTTGAGGGGGTTGAAAATGGCACCAGGGTAGCCACACTCATGAGGGGGCAAGCTGTATTGCTTGAAGATAGGGTCCTGGTTCACACAACCAGGGTTCTTGATGTCTTGCCACCTTCTGATCTCCACATAGTGGAACAAAATGAACTCGATAACGAACAGGGTCGAGGATGATGCGAAGTATTCGGCTTTACCGGCATCGTACCATTGAGGAGCATTGATTATCCCAATCTTAGTGAAAACTTCGGGCAGAAGCATCCCTGCGACACCCAACATAGCCCAACGTCCATTCACAAGCTCAGCTTGTACATACCATCTTAAGTTCTCAGGGTCCTCAGCCAATCCAAGAGGATCAAAGCCATTATCACCTGGAAGACTGCAAAAATTCTTTACACCTTTAGTTCATAAAACCATATGTTACAATTCAAAAAGTTCCGGATCTGGTTCAGGTTTGGAATATCAATACCTGCCATTGAGGTAAGCTGGTGAAGCAAGACCAGGTAACCACTCCCCTTTCTTTGCTTCAACTTTGAATGAGCTAGTTGATGTAGAAGCCATTGGTTTAAATGAAACGTCTCGGTTTAACTTACCGGAAGAACCAGTAAGGAACCGTGTTTTCGATGCACATGGCCGGAAAACAGCGGCAGAGGCTTGCGTCATGACGGTGGCCATGATATTTTCCGGCAGTGTAATAGTAGTGTATAAGGTTGAAGTGAATGTGGGATGTTTTTAATGCATGGCTTATATTAAGCTTTGTATTTCAATTCCATGAGGGGATTCAAGTGGTTGTCATTAGACGGTGGATACTGATGGTTGGTTGGTTTGATGCTGTTGATCCAACGGTTGTTGTGAATTTAAGGCTTATCACATTATCTAGACGCCATATCCACAAATCCCTTTCTTTATTGTTGTTGGCTGAGAAAAGATCACATGGGACCCATTCTTGTTTTAGATAGCAAGATTTTTTTCTGCCAGGTGGGACCTTTTTTGTCCAATAGCTGCATGACATGTGGCTTTCAGATAACATCTTAGCAACATCATGTTTCATGACGAAAATTCAATTCAACTTACGTATCGAGTTTTTTTTTAGATGTGTAATTTTGTGGATCCAAATTTTAGAATTTCTTTTTGGTACAAAATTTTTGGAAATTTTGATAATTTTAGTATTTTACTTAATGTAGAAGATAGATTTGAACTTGTTGTGGATGTTTTCAATTGGATATCAATTATCCGAATTTATTCTATTTTTTAAATAATTTGTATATAATAATAATATAATGACCAAATTGATAAAAAATTTGTATTGATATTAAAATGATAATTTAATTATAGTACGGGAGCCAAATGAGTTAATCAACCTTTTCTTTTAAATGAAGGTAAACAATGAGGGTAATGGAAAATATAGAATGATAATACAAAACTGATAAAAAAAGATTGCATAAGCATTAAAGTGATAGTTTAAATACAGTACAAAGGCCGAAAATATTAAACCTTTTAGAATTTTTTAAATGCGAACTTCGGAAAAATCTTAACATCTTGAAAAACTGCACTTTCTTTCGTGTTTGTGCACATAAACTCTATATGTTTTTGATAAATTATATCTAAAATTATTAAATTATTTGAAATTTTTTATTTAAATTATTATTTAAAAAAATTATTTAACTCATTAGATTGATAAATTGTTTTTTTTTTTAAATCCAACTAATAAGCCCTACTTAATGATTTGACACAATCAATATAGTGAATCAACACTAAAAAATATATTTCAAATCTAATGACCAATATCAACCGTCGAGGGAAAAAACTGTTTAAATTTTGATTTACAGATTAATGATGTTTAAATTTGTATCATTAAAAAAAATATTGAAATCTAAAAGAGGAAAAAAAAACACGAGCTTTCTATTGGTGCATACAGTGTAAATAATTTTTTTTTTTGAACTTCTAGGTTCTTAAACTCGAAGTGAGTGTTAGATGAAGTATAGTTCAAAGAATATTTTTAAGATTTCCTTTATATTTAAAAGTAATATATTGAATACAAATATTAAAAATATACAGATAACATTACATTATTAATTCACACAACATCTTTTTGTACCACGTCATTTTCCCCACAGATATTTTTGGATCATCAGCTCAAATATAGAACCAAGCAGAGGCAGAAATCGTAACAATTGATTGCGAAAAACGATTCCCTTACATGCTCTCACAATCCAATTTATTCATTTTCAACTGGAAACAACATTTCTTTCAATACAATTCACTGCCATGGCTGATGATGGACACAGGCATTATTTGATATAATTCCAGTTTCCAAGCAATGAAGTATTTTGATTAAACTTATACAGCTTTCGCTCGGATTTACCTCCTTAATCATGATAATCTTGAGAAAAATCATGCAGACTAGCAAACTGCTTCACGATTGCAGAGCAACAGCTGCTGCCTCCAATTCTTCATTTGTCAGGAACCTGCTTGAGGGACAGAATTCCGCGTCCGAGCAAGTTCTAATTGCTTCCAATTGGATAGGCCTTAATGAAAACTGGGTTTCAGTTGCCTCCACGGTTTTATCCATAAAACTTGACCTCGGCAAGTAATCCTTCATACGGCATATGAAGTCCAAATGGCTCCTTGCCTAGAGAGAAACAGATGGCATGATCATTAGTATCCAAAATGGCACACTCAATGTTGTAAATATCAAACATATTTGTTTAGTGCTCGCATTCAAATGAAATAAAAAAAATCTGATAGAAGTTGAGAGATTGTGGGAATAAGATGGAAAAGGAAGTTTTTAACAACCTAATTATGAATCAATAGTGAGAAATAATAGGAGAAAACTCCATGAGGTGGATATGAATTCAACCCACCAAAAAAACTCTTAAGAAGGGAGACTGAATTGGTGTGAAACTAACACATCTGATGCTCTTGTTTATCCGTAACGGTAGCAAATGCAATGTCCATCTTGAAACATAAGGCAGATCATTAAGCATATAGGAAATTAATACAAGCAAGAGAAAGAAGACACATCATATAATTTTATTAAGCTATGTTACTTGGACTCAGGGGCGAGTGTTAGACAAGGTATTGTGTGAGCAAGTTCTAAGTTTTCTCATATATTTGCAGGGTCATATCCTCAAACCCATGTCTAGAAATGTGTTAAACACCGGTGTCTTTTATGGGTACTTCAAGAAAAATGAAGAGTCTGAGGCCACCAAGAAAATCTTGTGATAGAGGCATAGAGCTAAACTAACCTAGGTATGAAGGAAAATCTAGTGAACTATCTTTTTCGACAAAGCTTGTATGAAATACATGAATAAACAAGCAAACAAGAGACTGAAGTATTGCTAGCTTACCGATCGATATGCAGGAGCTCGTTTAGGATGCTTTAGGTAAGACATATTCTGGACATTAAAGTCCCATAAAAATGAAGTGTGGTGGATCCACCTATTCTTGGTAATGGATTGAGCATTTCCACCGAACTTGTGGTTACCGAATACATAATCTAAAACAAGACATCCCAAAGTTTACCGTTAAAGAATGCAAACTTCCTCATAAAATGTTTTACGTTAGTGATTCCATGACCAGAAGTAAAACAAGACAAGTCATTTGTCATGAGACGTATGCAGAATTGATTCCAAATTTCAGAGTAATTAGTTCCTATTCCACAACTGAAAACACCATTGTACCCTTCTAAGTAGTTGACAATTTAGCTCAGTTTTTTTAAGTCCGTTCTTTCTCTTTCAAAGACGAAAATGCAGCCATTCATAGGAAGTTGGACAAGAAAGGCACTTCTTTCATTTTCTAATGTAATTAAACGGAAGAAACTGAAGTAAAAGAATTTCTACATGCGAAGAAAATACTACCAAGCACGTCAGCCGGAACATACCAAATGCAAGAGTATCAACTCATACAGATTTTAACATGGAACTTCTGCAATATCTATGCAATAAGAGTAAGAGTTAAAAGACGGCAACATGAAAGTTCAACACATTCCACTCATCCATTCCAAGATTAATACATGACAAGAACTGGTTCTGATATTTGGTTTAAGTAGCATGGATATATTCTCCAGTGAAAGGCTACTCGGGTATAAATTTTCTGTGTAGAACCTTCAACCAAAATTTGGTAATCACCATTGGATGATATATAAACAAACTGAAATGGTGAAGAGCATATGCTGAATCTAGAATTTTGCTTCCAGATTACTTAGTGTGTTTCGTCTTAAACTATTGAATCTAGCCAAGAAAAATTTATTAGAGGCATAAAGCATATAAATAGAGCAATTTATCTGATAAAGCCATCATCTAATTTACCATTTTCACGAAGATGGAAATCACCAATTCCTTGAAAGACTTTGCTGTATAAAGAGCTGCTCCAAGACATGATTGGTCGAGGATATGGCTGTAAGCTAGGAACTGTTTCTTTATTGCATATGAAAGTGACAAATACCGTCCCATGGTCAACAATAACAGTACCTCCCCCAGTAAACCTTCTTATGACAGGGACCCGATCGCCTAAGACGGATTCAATTTCAAGAAGTTCAGCAGGTTTCCTATGCAGAATATTTATGTAGCCTTATGAATCACATATGTCCAATATAAGCAGAAGATATCGCAGCCCAAGAGAGAGCGTGAGGTCACAGAACTTTGAGAAGCCATTTGTATTTTAACAAATATATACTCTTCTTGAACCTATCAAATTAAAAGAGAAGGCTGATAGGGTAACAGCTAAAGCCAATTGCCATCCAAGTGCCATAAACTCAATTCAACTTTGAGAATAGCTAGTTGCTTACCTTTGTATTATAATATATATATATATAGTAATAAAGGATTTACCATCCAAGTGACATAACTTATAGCTAGATATTCGAGCTAATGCCAAATTTCCACAATCAACCAGGATTGATGGATACTCCTAAATGAGATACACATTTCAATTGAAATCTTCATTGATGTTCAAAGCTGGAAAGCTAGCTTACTAGTTAACATCTAACACAAGTGGAGCTAATGACTAATGGCCATTCAACAAAATATAGCTATGCTGACTGAATATTAACATATTAAAGAGCACAAAGTCAAAAAGGAAAGAAGGCAAATGAAGGTTAACAGAAAGATGAACACAAAATAATGAAATATCTTACCCTGACACACCCATTACAATGGTGGGATCATTAGTTCCATCATTGATTATGCACCAATTCTCTGATGAAGTCCGAAGTAGTTGTTCCTCTATATGAAGTTGCTGCAAAATGGGCAATCCTTTGAATCTCATAAGATTCATCAATGGAAGGCCAATGTTTTTGGTATGAGGGATAAGCATTTTAGAATCAGAACCTGAATTCCAGGTCGGGTTTTCTTTTCTCCTGCAAGAAACAGACACAACAAAGGATGCCCATGATTCCCTGTTTCACCCAACATGATAAACAATGTGTTCTTTAAAGAACAAAAGTGGGAAATTTTACATGAATGAAGAAAATGGGATTAATTGTTCCTAATAAAATGAAAACTTCACAGAAATTTGGGTCAGAATTATCATCTTTGAAAATCTAAATGTGCTAATCAGTTAAAAGGACACTAACAGGAACATTAGTGCTGTCATAAAATGTTGAATGTGAATTCGACATGCTAGACACAAAAATCAAAATTAGAGTCGCCACTAATCAATTTTAGGCTAGGTATGGTTAGCCACTTTTGAATCTACTCGTTTTAGAATTAGATTAAGGAAAATCCTAAAAGAATGCACTCAGTCTACATTACCAGATTTAAGTTCAAGAGCATGGTTATGTATAGGGAAGGATTAGCACCCCTACAACGCCTGTCCTAAGACAGTATCACCTATCTTATAACATTTAGGATAATACCACCTCATCTTATAACATTTTTGTTAGAGCTTCTAAGTTTTTATCCAAATCTTTATAAATTAGTGACTCCATTTTAACTTAACCATTTTTACAACGAATTTACAAAATATACATGCTAATACACATGTCATACATCATTATTCATAGAACAAAAAATAATATATCATATACATATAAAATTACTAATGAAATTAAGCATAAAAATATATGCAAATTTATCAGTGAAAAAAATACATAACTATAAACATAAAAATATCCATAAAAATGTACATATGTATGACAGTATACATACAATGTTATAAAATAAAAAATAAGAATATGCACAAGGTTATGCATAAATGTAAAAAAAATTACATAAAGATATAAATAAAATAATATTAACCTCAAGACATTAAAAAATATATATAAAATTATCTTACTTATCAGTCTAAAAAAAATTTACCATCATCATCATATATATATCATGCATTACATAGATAAGAGACATACATACCATATATAATTTCAATACATCATGCTTATTAAAATAAACCATACTTATCGTACATATTAATCATACAAACCACATATGAAAAAAAAAATGACATTACCAAGATAATTAAAATATGAAATATTAGAATTAGCGACAATGTGAGAAATAGAGGGATTTAACGGGCACTTTGGCAATTTCAAAATTTTAAGAGTTAAAAAAAAAATCTTAGAGATTAAAAAAATGATATTTTAAAAGGCAAGGAAAAAATAGAAAATAAAAAATAAAATGTGAAGCCCTTGTTTAAAAACTAAAATTTTAAAGTTTAATTGAATTGAAAACGCAGGCGATTAGGATCTCCATTTTAAAAAATAAAATAAAACATGGGAAAGTTCATAACTATAAAAATTTCTCTAAAAATCGAAAGGTTTTTTATTCTCTGTTTCCCTTTTCTGTAAAACCATGTTCCATCGCCGGAGAGCCCAAAATACTTCAATTTTCAACAACGAAATCCTTGTTGTGGCTGGATACTAGTGACAATTCTCTGATTTAAAGACTCCATATAAAAAACTGTCATCAATTCAAATCATGCAATTTCAAACTGAGCTAAATATGCTAAAGCATTAATAACACAAGATCGGACACCATATAGATCATATTTTACCTATTTGAAAATAAATCATAACTTAAATCAAGGACAAAATTATTGGTATTGAAAAATTAGCTCCAAAGACCCAATTATAAGCATCCAAAACAATGAGGGACTTGGCATGAAATTATCCCAAAATAAACAAATGCACAATTCTGTTCTCTTTCCCCGTAATAATAAAACAAATATATTAAATAGGAAATAGCAGTTACCTGAAGCAGGATCGGGAGGCTACAACTGTCGGTGCAACAAGCTG
>JBBHDX010000185.1:0-10377 GCA_039519145.1 Kokia cookei
GAAATGGGTGTGCAGTGGTTGGTAGGGGGACATTGTGAATTTGTTTTATGTAATGGAAGGGTAGGGTACATTTGCCCGATCTGTAAATCTTTTATTTGTAGGGTAGAAGACGAAAAAGGTATATAATATGGGTGATAAAAATGTATCTCCTTATTGATGTACTTTCTGCCTGACCCCGCTCTACACATTCATTTCTCCTTTCTTATTCTCTCTTACAACCTCTATTACTTGTGCTTTAGTATGATATTCAGTTGCCTATCTTTACATTGAAGCTTAGAGTACTTGTACTTTACAAAAATTGTACATTTAGTCTTTATACTATTCTCTATACTTTTCAAATTCTTATTAATTTCGGTCTTGACTTATACCGTAGTAGTTACATCCGTTTGGTCTCAACTCAATTACTAATTATGAACCATGCGTATAATTGTAGATTTAGTCCATACTTCTTCAATTGGATCATTCAAAGTCTCTATACTTGTCAAAATTTGATTTTTTTTTTTTGTCTTAATGCAAATGACAATCATTAATCCATTAACTTAATTTTAGTGAGTACTATGTGGAAATAATAAACTGACATATTATTACAAATATGATAATATATTTGTTGCATCAATTTTTGGAAAAATAAAAAAACTTAACTTAATGAATTTAACAATTATAATTTGGTGAGGACTACAATTTTAAAATTTAAAAAAAAAAATACAAGACTGAAATAACCAAATTAAAGTACATTAACTAATTTCACAACTTTTGCAAAATATAAAAATTAATAGCATAATTTAATCAAGATAAAAATTTGTGTCAATCACTCACCAATTTATACCACTAATCTTATATACAGGGCCAGATCTAAGTGACTGATAGGGATTCCGATTCTCTCTAAAATAGAAAATTATTCATTTACGCCTTTTATAATTTATAAAATTTTAAATTAATAATAGAGAAATTGCACTTTAACCCTCAAATGATAAAAAATTAATTTAATCTTCTAAAAATTATAAAGATATAGGTTATCAAAATGACGGGATTACATTTTTACTATTAATATATATATATTAATTTGACTTCCCAAAATAATTTCTGACTTTATCCCTACCCTACCTCCCCTAAATCGTATTTCTGGATCCGCCGCAGCTTATGTATCTTATATATATATATAATATTTAAAACCAAACCCTTACAAAAAAAGTATTCTTACTTGAAAGGGCTAAAACCTTGACATAACAACACAAAAGTCCGCCATATGTCATATGAATCTAATTTATGGAAACTATATCAATTATAATATTAAATAATTATATCAAATCAATTAATATTACAATCAACCTATTTAATTTTAAATTATAAAAGATATAAAATCAAATATAAATTAAATCAAAACGTTTAATTTATATAAATTAATTGATTTCTTATCCCATGCAATACATGGATAACCATTCCTAAAACTTTTTCCTAATTACTAAAATAAAAAATATAAAAGAAAATAACTAAAATCTAATTTTGGTTATTGACAATTTCAACCAATAAAGTCTTTACACTTCAATCCTTAAAATTCTTCCATATCTCTCAATGTAGCCCATCTCTTCTTATTTCGCTTCAATTAAATCCCTTTTTTGCTTGCCTTTAAGTTATGACCTTGCTTTTGTGTACCTGATAAGAAAAAATATGAAATTAGAAGTACTTTTCTCGTAATTAATAAAAAAAACACAAATAAAAATACTAAAATTATTTACTATCAAAGTCCCCCTACTTAACCTATGTTTGTCCTCAAGCATATTGTTTATTCTATATTACAGTTATTTAATAATTTTTTTTTCGAAATCAAATTTCCTTCCTAAGCCAAGTGTCATGAAAACAATTAGAGAATGAAAAACTTATGTCTAACCAAGGAACATTTTATAAACTTTCAAATATTATGAATAAAATCAACCACTTCACAAAAATTAAAGCCTAATTAAACTTGCTAAATAATAGTACCCAACTTTTACATAGATATATATATATTCATTTTTTCTTTTTTTATATTTCTTGAGATATAATCAAAAATTTTTATGCGAATTGAGATGACAAGCCAATCACCTCAACCCGGTTACTCAATTTGAAAAGTTTTTAACTTATTTTACAAGGTAGCTCAATTAGTGGAGTGTTACAAGCTTCGGTTCGTCACTCAAATCTTTTTACACGAATTGAGATGACAAGTCAAGCAACTCAACCTGGTTACTCAATTTGGTCACATTTCCGACCCTTCACTCTTAACCAAGGCACAATTTTATTTATTTACATCCAAACTTTATTTATTTACATAATTTGAGTACTTTATTAAACAAGTCTAAAAAGTTTCTAATTTAATGAAGTGTTTGACTTTTTTCATAATATTTTCAACTCTACAAAATGTGTGTTGATCAAAACAAGTAATCATTATTCATGAGTTCCTAATTATCTAAATGAACCAAGCATAAGAAAGAATGCAATTGCGAAACTAATTATCAAATAGCATTAATATAATAAACATATATGCAAAGAGATATAACATGACATGCATAATGAATCCCCCTTACTTAATCCCACATTGCCCTCAATGTGTAAATTTAAAGAATAAAAAAAGATTGGGCAAAATGTATTCCCCGTGTTTTTAATGAAGCGAAAGATGGTGGAATTGACCGTTTCATAAAATTTCGAGGATGCTGGTCACATCGGCCTTTATCGAATCAATTTGGGCATCCATGCAATTTAATCTCTCCTCCATAGCCGAAGGCGGTTGATCATCTTGTTCTCTAGTTGCGAAATTGTGATGTTGGCGAATGACTCTATTACTGTGAGCAATACTTGTACCTGGAGGAACAAAATAATATGCAGTAGGGGTGCCGACAAGCAATCCCATAGAATCCAAGCAATATTCGTTTAGAGCATCCATAGTATATGCACATGTTAAAGAGGATAAAACGATTTCAGAGGGAAAAAGATGCAATATTAAATTTGTAATGTATGAGCCAAGTATGAGTGGATGATTAGAATGTAAAACAACATTAAAATTTCATGCAAACCAATATCCTAAGTTGACGTTATAGCTAGAATGCATGCACCATAAAAAAATAATTCTGTCTTGGTCAAAACAGACGATGAATCATTTCGACCTGAATAGCTAAAAGCTAAAATCGATGAATGTATCTTAAAGCTGGTTCATGCACTAACACATCTTTAGAGGTCTTAGGATTGTAATTATGGTTCCTAGACTGAGTCAAAGTAGCAAAAGCATCATTAGCATCAAAATCATTCAGTATATCCAACAAAGCATTATGGTAAGAATCAGTTTGAACGTCATTAGGGTCGACGAAACCCATGGCGATGTTAAAATCTGAAATTGACATCCTAAAATTATTACCAAGCAACCAAAAACAAACATCTTGTGTTTCAACAGTTCGCAATGCATTGATATTAAAGCTAAATGTCGTATAAAACTCATAGACTAATTCATAATATGCAGTACATGAGATATTCGCAAATAAATTCCAACCAATAGCATCAAAATAACTTAACATAAAATCACGTAAATTAAGTATTCAAGAGTGTTGAAAGAAATTTTCTTACAGACCGGGAGTGGTCATTGTTGGATGTTGTCATATCGTGTGTAATGCTTTGAATTTGTGAAGTTCAGAGACCCACGAAGATGTGAGTCTGTTGGAGTAGTATAGGTACGCCCTCACCTATTACGTTGATTGTCTTGAGAAGGTCGATAATATTCTTCAGGCAAGTCGGATGGTGGACTCTCATTTCCAACAGCTTAGTACTGTTGTGGGGTGATGTTACAAGTTTATCGAGTGGCGTTCGATGTTCTCGAGAGGTGAACGATCATGTTTGTCGTTGAGGAAGTTGTTCGCTTCTGTTCGAAAGCTCTTCTCCATGGTCGTTAGAAGTACTAACTTCATTTGCATGATACGTTAGTAAAGGAAAAAGATATGGTTTGTTAGAAATAGACCTTTCGAACATAGCAAGGTTGCTGTGTAGGTATATTATTTCTATCGGAGTTTGACTTCGTTGATTGGGAGAAGATTCTGCCTCGATCGAAGTGATACTTCGACGGTGACAATTTCTTATACGAGGTGGAGGTGGTGGCGGTGGCAAGTCTTCCTCGTTTAAATCGACGATCGAAGGTGTTGAAAATTTGCTTCGACCGCGATTAAGGGAAGTCGGTAAAGACTTATCGGCTCTTTGGTTCCTAGTGCGAACCATTTTTGATTTCTTGTAATCTGATTATTGTGGTGGTTAGCGGTGGTGGACGATGGTGGCGCGCGACGACGGTCGGTGTCGATAGTGGCGATTTGCGTTGGGCAGTGGTGATGTTCGCGAACCAACCTTCATTGGTGACGACTTAATGTGGTGGTGTTTGGTGGAAGAAATGGAAGTGGAGATTCAAAAATGGAGAGGAGAAAATGGGGGTTTTGGGGCACGACGATGGCACGCGGGTTGGATGAGTCATGCAAGCAATGAGGAGGTGCGAATGGTGATGGTAAGTGAAGCCCAACGATGGTGAAGGGGTGGCTTCCGATTGACGATTGACGGTGGAGAAGGGGAAATAAAAAAGGAATGAAAGGAAATAAAATGGTGGAGAATAGGCGATGAGGAAGGTGTGTGAGGAACAATGGTGGTACGAAGAAGGATGGGGGGCTGGACGACGACGTAAGAGGTCGAACGGAGGTGGGGTGGTTGTGTTTGACGATCATTTAGAAAAGGTAGGGGCTAGGGTTTTTTTTCTTTTTGAATTTGAGGAAAGATGAAAGAAGAAGGGTTTGGTGGCTTTTTTTCCTTTTTACAAGGCTAGGGTTTTTTTCTTTTTGAATTTGGGGAAAGATGGAAGAAGAAGGAAAGAATTTTAAAGTTTGGTGGCTTTTTTCCTTTCTTTTTTGGGTTAGGTTTATTTGGGTTAAAATTTTAGGTTTTTTATTTATTTTTTTACATCTTAACCATTCCTAAAATTTTTCCTATTTACTAAAATAAAAAAATATAGTCAAACTAAAATAAAAAATATAAAAGAAAAAAACTAAAATCTAATTTTGGTTATTAACAATTTCAACCAATAAAGTCTTTGCACTTCAATCTTCAAATTCTTCCATATTTCTCAATTTAGCCCATCTCTTCTTATTTTGCTTCAAGTAAATCCCCTTTTTGCTTGCTTTTAAGTTATGACATTGCTTTTGTGTACCTGATAAGAAAAAATATGAAATTAGAAGTACTTTGCTAGTAATTAATAAAAAAAATACACAAATAAAAATATTAAAATTATTTACTATCAAAGGATTAGTTTATGTATTAATTACAATATATCAAATTTATTTTTAAAAATTATATACTTTCCTAAATAACATAAATAAATATAGCCTAAATATTGTATAAATATTCAACCCATCTATTGGTTGAATTATTGAAGTCTTCTTGATAAATCATCATAATTTTTTTTTTTTCATTTCAAGCTCTTTAATATTTTTTATTAATTTTATGTTGCACGTTGTGCCTTCATTTATCTCTCAGCTTCACATTGCTATTAATCAATCACTCTCTCATCGAATTCATTTTTCAAATCATTAATGACTGATTCCCTTCAATAATTTTAATGTCAAAAGTTAAAAGAATAAATGATGTTAAAACAAATGATGTAAAATAGAATTAAAAGATATAAATTAAAAATAAGAGATATTTAAAAATAGGAAAATAAGGTTAAAAAACCTTAAATTGCAAGTGATTTGATTTATAATTTTTTTTTTGATAAATTTTGATATATAATTATTTGTTGTGTGTCATCATATCTCACGGAATTCTATTTATAGATGTTCATTCATGCATAAAACTAATGGAAGAAGGGTAGATTTTATACTTGTTTTATTTTATATAAATTATTCCTTAATTTTCATGGTCCATTTTCATAATTTTTACCTTAATTTTCATAATTAATATTAATATTTTTTCTATTATCTTTTACTTTAACATTAGAAAGTAAATACGCCTTTAGAGAGAAATTATATGTCCAAAATAAACCTATAAAATTATATACATTTCCTTATTAATAGAATTTATAATTTTCCCTCCATGTTTTCTTTCTTATTGTGTAATCAATGTAAACATACTTTTTCACAATTTAATTAATATAAACATACTTCCCCATGACATAATTAATGTAAAGATGGCTTTCCATAATAAATTAAAATAAACATGCCTTTTTGCCTTACTCATACTTAATTAAAGAAAAATGCTTTCCAATAAAAAATGCAATTTATTAATGTAACATAAGGAAAAACCATTTTGAAAATACTTTTTATTTATTTATTCTTTTTAAGTCAAAAGATTTTAAAAGAGGCATTTACTAAATACAACAAATTCTTGAAATTAGTTTATTATATTACAACTTAAAACATTGTTAAAACCCATAATCATAGCATAGAGTATTGTACGCCTTATATCCAAAAATGCCCCTTTAACGACCCAACAAAAGCTCAAAACAATTAGAGAAGGAAGGAAGAAATCAAATGAAAAACTCAACACTTGATTTCTTTCGGTGTGAATAATACATAGAACATAGATCTTTATATAGACCCAAGGTCCTACTATCCTTATTTATCTAAGCAATGTGGGAAATGAGATTTATAACTCATTTGTCTTTTGTTCCTAGGGAATGTGGGATTCATTCTTACCAACAAACCACTTACACTTATTTTCCAATAAGTTGGTATTGATATTTCAATATTACCCCTCAACACCAACTTTTTTTTTTTGTGTATCATGCCCGTGTCAACAAGAGCACTCTTTTTCTGGCCTGTAATGTTAATGTCTACAAACATCAACCCTTCCTTACTGTCCCTCTTGGCAGGAATGAGTACCATCGAATTAATCATCGATGCTTTTTCTTAACAAACTTCTTTTCCTCCGGCTCATCATTCCTTTTGATAGCTGAAAATGAAGATAACTTTAGGCAATTCTTCTTCATATGCGGTCCTCTACACAGGTAGCACTAGTACTACCACTGCCATAATCGCTATGTCCCACATCATCTTCCCCATGGTCTCCTCTACCATTGCCCTTCCTATTGGGCTTGGAAGATTCGAACTTGTCTCTACTCAAATCAAGTTCCACTAAGGACTTTGTCACCATCATGGCTTTGGTAAGTTCTTTGACACCTCGGCATTGCAATTCTTGCTTAGCACATGGTTTCAAGCCATTCGTGCAAGAGAAAAATGCTTCCTTCTCGCTCACATAAGAAATCTGGAGCATTAGTTCACTAAACTCCCGCACATACTCCTTAACCAATCCAAGTTATGTAAGCCGCCGCAACCTTGCTCGAGCTTCATCCTTGACATACTCTAGGTACAACTGTGCCTTGAATTCCTGTTAGAATTTTACCTAAGTCTCAATTTCGATCTCACCACATTTCGTATCTATGGACTTACGTCGCCACCATAACAAAGTAACGTAAGTAAAATACATAGCAGTAATGTTTACCTTTGTAGCATCATCCTCGATGCTCATCGCTCGGGAGTATTGCTCCATTACCCAAAGAAAGTTGTCTACTTCACTTGCGGACCTTGCACCTTTAAACCCTTTCGGTTTGGGCACATTTATTGACTGTTGCTTCGGCGTCGAAGCCAACATTCCATTACCCAATGCAGCCTTGTAAATCCTGAGCTCCCCCTTAAGTTCGATGATTTCTTCTTTCAAGGCTACTATCATTGTCTCAAGAACATCATTCTTCCTCATCATCTTATTTTCTAAAGAACCAAGAGTATCCCATACGTACTCTCTTAGCTGTTCCTTCATGGATAGCAAGCCACTTGTGAGTCCCTTCTCGACTTCATCGAGCTTCTCCTTGATGTCCCTCATAGACTCTTCAAGAGGGACCACTTGATTTTTCAAAGCCAATAGTACGTCTCTCGAACGACTCTGTTTTTTGGCTCTCCCACGAATCTCCAATGACTCACTCTGAAAAGCTTTTTCTACTATGGCAGTGTTAGCGTATTTGGGATTTGACTTTCTGATCCTTGTTGATTTTATTAGTGATGTTGGTTCTTCTATTCCACTAGGCTCTCCTACTTCGATTGGTTGGTGGTGAATGCTAGTTTTTCATGGACTTTGAGTTTCGCCTTCTTCTCCCCCATCGTCAACAATTTCATTTTCAACTAGACTCAACTGAACTTTAAAAGACTGTAATTCTCTTTTGAGAGTATCGGAGTCTGACAATAACTCTTTATCACTTGTCATATGATTCGAACAACCCGAGTTAATGATCTAATCATTTTCATAATCAATTGTACTTAAAGTATGTGAAAAAAACACTAGGTAAGCTCCCACGAAAGAGAGGTGGATTACACGAATCATTTAAATACCAAGTCTTTCCTCACTAGAACTTTCCTAAACATGCACTCTCACACTACCACACTTATAGGCAAATGAGCAACCAAGCAATAGTGAAAACTTATTTTCTAAAGTGGCAAATCAGACTATACTGCAACCACAAAAAAATTAACACGTAACCTGGCTCTGATGCTAATTGTTGAACACTCCACGACCCAACAAAAGCTCAAAACACTTAGAGATGGAAAGAAGAAATCAAATGGAAAACTCAACACTTGATTTATTTCGGTGTGAATAATACATAAAATATAAATCTTTATATATAGTCAAGGTCCTGCTATCCTTATTTATCTAAGCAATGTGGGATATGAGATTCATGACTCATTTGTCTTTTGTTCCTAGGCAATGTGGGACTTATTCTTACTAACAAACCATTTACACTTATTTTCCAATAAGTTGGTGTTGATATTTCAACAATTATTATTATATATTATCCTTTAGCAATTTGATTTCTACATAATTACTATTGTATAGATATATACCCTTGAGATATATCAATAAAATTCAAGAAATTACTCTATTCTTATCATGACATCTGAGCAATGTTTTTGAATTTTTTTTCTTTCATCATTCTAAATGGTTGGCGGTGAGTTTTCTCCTCTTTCACCACCATCAGGGGGCGACACTTCTTGGTTTTACCACTAAGCAATGACAATCTCTTCCAGCTATGTTTGATAATAAACAATTAACTTCCACTCGGTTGGATGATAAGTCCTAGAATAATTGGATTGTTGATACGAGGTGTTCAAATCATGTTACGGGTGATCTTATGTGTTTGACGAATGTGAGAAATGTTATAGCATGTTTCGTAGGACTCATTCATGGCCAAACTGTTGTGACTACCCAAAAAGGAATGGTTAAATTGACGAACAAAATTCATTTAAAACATATTCTTTACGTTTCTAAATTAAATTGCAATTTAATTTCGATTTCCCAGTTGATTGATGATATGAACTATTTTGTCTAATTTTCTACTAACATATGTGCTATTCAAGACCTTCATTCGAGGGTGCTGATTGAAGCAGGTGAGAGACGAGATGGACTTTACTACTTCCGGTAGGTTTCAACGGTTAAAGCGATTTCTGTTGAAGTTTCATCCTCTTTGGAGCTTTGACATAGAAGATTGGGTCACCCTTTCGAAAAAGTTGTAAAATTACTTCCTTATGTTAGTAACTTTAGAGATCATCTGAATAAAGCATGCAAAATTTGTTATCGTGCTAAGCAGACAAGAAATAACTTTCCAATTAGTGAACAGAAAGTCACTTGTATATTTGAGTTAGTTCATTGTGTAGTTCAATGTGATTTATGGGGGTTTTATATTGCTCCCTCATCTTGTGGATCTTATTATATTTTGACATTGGTTGATGATTTCTCTTGGGCTATTTGGGTATAAAAAGGATGTTTTCAAAGTTTTCATGTCATTCATTGCTATGTTTGTTTGTCAATTTTCTCAATAAGTATGTTAAAAGTGATAATGAGACGAAATTTAATTGTCACCAAGATTATTTTCTTACAAATGACATTATTTTTCAAACATATTGTGTTGGTACTCCTCAATTAAATGAGATAGTGGAGAGGAAACATCAGCATATTTTAAATGTAGCTCATGCTTTGCGTTTCCAAGGAAATCTGCTTGTATCTTTTTTTGGGGGAGGAGAGTGTGTGTTGGTTGCTTCTTATCTCATTAATCGAACTCTTTCACCTTTTCTTCACAATAAAATACCTTATGAAATGTTGTTTGGTAGCCCTTCTTTGTTTGATGATCTTCGTGTGTTTGGTTGCTTATATTTTGCTCATAATCAACGTTCTAAGGTTGATAAGTTTGCTAGTCAAAGTCAAAAGTGTGTTTTTGTTGGGTACTCTTTTGGGAAAAAAGGGTTGGTATTTATATGATCTGGATTTTAAGAAGTTTTTTGTGTCCCACGATGTGAAATTTTTTTAGGATATTTTTTCGTATTTGGATAAGAATATTGAAAC
>JBBHDX010000186.1:0-10376 GCA_039519145.1 Kokia cookei
TGTATGTAACGACTACTCGTTCAGTTGCATATACTACAGGGTGTTTGACGAATTTGAATGAAAAGTTTTAAGTTGAAACGAAATTTTATAGCCCGATGTTGTATGTTTAAGCAAGTTAAGTCTGATAATGCCTTGTATCCTGTCCCGGTGTCGAGACACGGGTAAGGGGTGTTACAAGGGAAGCTCAGTCCTAGAAAGGGCCTATGCATTTTAGTTTAATTGTACGAAATGACAAGTCTTAAGTACTATGAATAAATTTTTGGTATTTTTGGAAACCTAGAAATGCATAGAAATGGAAATGAACATTTTTGGAAACTTGAACATTTTTGGAAACTTGAACATTTTTGGAAACTTGAATATTTTTGGAAACTTGAACATTTTTGGAAACCTAAACATTTTTGGAAATGATTCAAAAATGGAAAGTAAACATTTTGGAAACTTGGAAATGTAAGAAAAATGGCAAGTTACAGAGCCGATCGAAAATTTTAGGAAACTTAGAAATAATCTAGAAATGTCAAGTTTCAAAGTTTAAAATAGGAAATTAGGGCAAGGGGCCTTAAAAGAAAAAGTTGGTAAAATTTGGCACACAAACAGGCTTGGAAAAGTGGCCTGAAGATGTCACTTAGGGCCTATGGAAATGGCGCCATGTGCAAGAGGAATGGGCCTGGGTTCGAGTCACTTGGGAAGCAAATAAATGAAGTTTTATTTTTGCTTCCAAGGCTAAGGGGTGGACGGCAAATGTTTCTAGAAAAGGAGGTGTTTTATTTCCATAAATATTGATTAATAAGGTGATAAATAAAGGATTTTTAATTTAGATTATTTAGAAGAGATAATAAAGGATTTAACACTTTTATTTTTAAATAAAGGAGATAATATTATCATAAGAGGAGTGGTGGCCAAGCAAGGGACTCTCCTATTGATAATTTCGGCTAAGAAGGAGAGTTAAAGGCTATTCTCTCATCTTTTCTAAGCTTTGCCGAAAATTCCATAGCAAAACCCCTCTCTGCCGAATTTTCTATTCATCTTTTACTCTTCTCTTTTCTTCATCTGTCAAGCCAAAGCCCTTTTCTTTTTGATCCCTGACTAAAACCTAGTAGCCGAATCTCTGTGGCTCTAGGCAAGGAAGCAATCGGTCAAAGCATTAAAGGTAAGGTTAAGCATCAGAGTTCTACTTCTTTTCTATTTGCCGAAAGAGAAGGGTCTAATCCCTATTCCTGTTTTATGGCCAAATCTACAAGGGGTTTATCAAGTTTCTACAACTTCGGCTACATAGGAGGAATCTTCTGGGATTCAAGGATCTAAGGTAAGATATACACATATTTGGTCAAAAGTTATGGATTATATGTGAGATTAAAATTAACATATAATTATAGGGATTCGACAGAGCATACAAGGCAAGGATTGTTTCAAGAATTGAGAATGCCAGGTAAGTGTATAGATCTAATCGGCCAAGGGGTGGACGGCAATTGTCTCAAAAAAGGGAGGTGTTTTATTTTCCATTAATATTGCTTAATAAGGTGATAAATAAAAGCTTTTTAATTTAGATTATTTAGAAGAGATAATAATGGATTTAACACTTTTATTTTTAAATAAAGGAGATAATATTATCATAAGAGGAGTAGTGGCCAAGCAAGGGACTCTCCTATTGATAATTTCGGCTAAAGAAGGAGAGTTAAAGGCTATTCTCTCATCTTTTCTAAGCTTTACCGAAAATTCCATAGCAAAACCCCCCTCTGCCGAATTTTCTATTCATCTTTTACTCTTCTCTTTTCTTCATTTGTCAAGCCAAAGCCATTTTCTTTTGATCCCTGACTAAAACCTCATAGCCGAATCT
Organism: Kokia cookei; assembly: GCA_039519145.1. Classification (NCBI taxonomy): domain Eukaryota; kingdom Viridiplantae; phylum Streptophyta; class Magnoliopsida; order Malvales; family Malvaceae; genus Kokia; species Kokia cookei. The sequence goes on from JBBHDX010000186.1 coordinate 1,835, forward strand.
CTGTGGCTCTAGGCAAGGAAGCAATCGGTCAAAGCATTAAAGGTAAGGTTAAGTATCATTCAAGTTCTTCTTCTTTTCTATTTGCCGAAAGAGAAGGGTCTAATCCCTATTCCTGTTTTATGGCCGAATCTACAAGGGGTTTATCAAGTTTCTACAACTTGAATACAAGGAGGAATTTTCCGGGATTCAAGGATCTAAGGTAAGATATACACATATTTGGTCAAAAGTTATGGATTATATGTGAGATTAAAATTAACATATAATTATAGGGATTTCGACAGACATACAAGGCAAGGATTGTTTTCAGGAATTGGGAATTGCCAGGTAAGTGTATAGTCTAATCGGCCAAGGGTTACTTTGTTTTCAAAAGTTTTTTCCTTTTGTTTCCAAAAAGAAAGCATACTGATGAAAATACATGTTTTTGGTGGCTAGCCGAATTTAAGGGAGGAATACCACAATTTCGGGATTTAATCAATTCGGCAACAAGGTAAGTAATACAAATCCTACTAGGATTTGGTTTTAAGCCAAATAGGTTTGTTAATATGTTTTAATAATTGGCCGTATATAGGAGTTAAAGATCTAGATCGGTAGATCGTTCTTCGGGATTTCAAGGAATCTATTAAGCGAATCAGGTGTGTACTCACACTAAATATATTATAAATAATTATTTTAATATATGAATATGCATAAGAATGAGAATGTGGCTAAGTACCACGAATGTGGTAAAGAATACCCAGGTACGTTTCCTATTTTTGATAGGATTACGAATGTGATATATTTTGAACATGTGAATAGTAACATGAATGAGAAAATAAGTATGTTGTGCATGATAAAATATGTGGGGCATTTCGGGCTATATGTGAAAGGGGAAGAAGGTGTCGACTTCGGTCTCACCAACGGAAAATGGTGACTACGGTCACAAAATTTGAATATGGTAACTTCGGTTACATTATCTGAATTTGGTAACTTCGGTTACATTATTTGAATATGGTGTCTAATGACACAAATTATATGGGCGATGAGCACGTCGACTGCAGCGACTGCCTTCGATGGTGTGTAGCGGATGGAGGGTTGACTTAGTAGTCCCCCACGGTGTGATTGGCAGGTACGGGTGGTGTGTAGCGGATGGACAAATAGGTTTGGGTTTGGGTTGCATCATTTTTTTTATGAATATGTCTTTGATATGAACATGTATGTAATATCCCGGGTTAGGGGCTATTTTGTTGTTGCATGTTATTGCATGTGTTTAGTGTGCTGTGTTGCTATTTCGGTGTTTTAGGGGCTTAATTGTAGCCTAGGTGTATGCCTGAGTGAATGGGAAAATTTTGGTTTTTGGGTGTTAAGTCAGGGGAGCTGTTGGAGCTAGGGTATAAGGGTTTTCTTTGGTATTTTGTTGCACAAGTGAAGAGCTGGCAGAGTGGCAAGGGGGGAGCTTGGTGTGGCGTCAACTTCAAGGAGTGGAGGTCCAGTGTTCGAGCAGCAGGAGTCCCCTTTTTGTCACTTATTTTGGACGGCATAGGAGGGAGGAGTTGTGTGTGATTTAAACTCCACCTTGGACTTGGTCAAGTGGTGACTTGGATGGTGGAGAGCAAAGTGTGGAGGAGGACTTGGTCAACACATTTCAAATGAGTGGATGGGAGTTAATGGAGGGATGTGGCCGAAATTTAGGAGTGTTGGTGGGGGAAGGTGGACGGCTTGGTGTTGGGGGGAAAGATGTGCCGAAATTCATTGTGAATTTTTGGGGTTGTACATTCGGTCTTGGGGTGCCATAGCAAAAGTGTCCATTTTGGTTTTTGTAAGCCGAAAATTTTACCAAGTAAGTTTCTCAATCTTTCTTTTTTTTCAAAACCGAAAGCCTTAAGCAAACTCACCCTTTCCGAATTTGCTTTGTTTTCCCTTGACTTCCATTTGATAGCCGAATGCAATTTTGAACCCTCAAGCTTATCATTTCTTTTTGTTTTTTTATGTTGGCCGAACCCTCCCATTGATTTTTCTTCTTGTTTTCATTTGTGCTACACCGAAATTAGAAGTCTCCCCTTTCATATTTTCTTTTCTTTCTTGATCATTGGTAGCCGAAACCATCCTCCAAAACTCTCTTCATTTTCTTCTTTTGGCAAACCGAAACTTCACCCTCCTACACATTTTCTTTCTTCTCCTTTTTCCATCTAAAGCCGAACCTTGGAGTGTCAAACACTCAAGGCCGAATTCTCATCCTTCTTTTTGTTTAAGTTCTAGCCGAACCCTCCCTTGTAGCACACTGGGGTCGAATCTTTATTCTTCTTTTGGCACAAGTCTTGGCCGAATCTCTTGTGGTTCTCTCCTAGTGTGGTGTTGGCCGAATCTTTGTTGGTGTTGGGGTAAGTGCTTGGCCGAATGGCCATGTCCTCCTCTCTAGTTCTTTATTGATTTTGGTTGGATTAAAGCTTATGTTTGGGTGTGGTTGGAAGGATATTAATCTGTTGTTAATCATCTTGTGTTAGGGTCTTTGGATATTGAAAAGTAGCCAAGAGGAGTCTTCAACCCTTTGAACCGATTGGTAAGTGGTTGTGGTAAGTGATTGGTATTGGCTTTAGTCATTCAATCTTTTGGTTTCGATTAAGTCAAGTTATTAAGGATTAACCGTTCTCTTTTCAAGGTGTGCCGATTGTGGAAAGGGACCATTAGTTGGTTCGGGTTTGGTTGGAAACCAAACCAATAGCAAGGTAAGGGTTCGATATTAACCCCTTTGGTTAATTGTTGATGGCCGAATGTCATAGTGCCTAACCCCTATGTTTGGCCGATTGTAGGAGCTAGTAATCAAGGGACTTAGATCGTTTTCGTTGGGATCTTTAGACTCGTATTTACCAGGTGTGTAACTAACACACTTATACTTAGTAAAATATTATTAATAAACCTGTTTGCCTATTAAAATCATGACAGTATGATGGACTCATATGATACCCAAAAGGGGTATGATGTTGGACTCGGGTAAGTCAGTACTATTATAAATTTACTGATGATCTATATGATATCATGGCTATGATATATGTGACATGGGGTATGATATTAGACATATTGGCATGATATGCATGATTGTATGATATGCATGATTACATGAGTATGGTATGTTGATGGGTGATACGAGAGGAGGGAGCAGTGATATATTGTGCTGACGAGCACCAGTGCTTTGGTAGCACACTTTGTGACTTTGGGTCACCAGAGGTTTGGCACCTCCAGAGGTTTGGTACCTCAGCGTCTCGTCCCAGTGGCTTAGTACCACAGTGGGTTGGCCCCACAGATGATTATACGGGATTGACGCCAGTGATTTGGTAACACACGATGGGTTGGCCCCATCACCAGATTTGTGACTACGGTCACCAGTGCTTTGGTAGCACATTGTGTCTTTGGGACACCAGAGGTTTGGCACCTCATTGCGACTTGTCCCTGTGGTTTGACCACCGTGGGTTGGCCCCACTTGAGATATGGGATCGTCTGCTAGTGATTTGGTATCACACGATGGGTTGGCCCCATCATCATTGGATTTGTGACTTCGGTCACCAGTGCTTTGGTAGCACAATTGTGTCTTTGGGACACCAGTGGTTTGGTACCACATTGACGGATATTGTGTCTTTGGGACACCAGTGTTTTGGTAACACATTGTGACTATATGTCACCAGTGGTTTGGCACCACCAGTGGTTTGGTACCACACGGGGTAGAAAAGGAGATATGGATGGTTAGGATCGGGTTGCATTAATTATGTTGCTATGTATGATGTGTGTTAGCATGTTGTTTCATCGGGAGCGGGATTTACACACTGAGTCACTCGACTCACCCTCTCCTTTGACATTTCAGGTGACTCGTAGACGCGGACATGGAGCCGGGATGGACTCGGGGTGCACATGCCATGCTTTAATAAAAGTTTTACTCAGACTCTACAATTTGGGTACTTTAGCTTATTTACTTTCATTTGGGTTTTAATTTGGATTTGTAAAAGGCCTTTAAATTTATGTTTTATGTTGTTTGATGTTTTAATTAGATTTTAATATGCCTTAACAAAATAAGTTGGTATAAATTTTACTAAAACTTGGAAAGATAATGATTTCAAAATTATAACGCAATGTGTTTTTAAACTATACCATCGGGTATCACACTAAGTTTTTATGATAAACAAATACAACTGGTTTCCAATTCAAACTTGTAATTCTCCTAAGTTTAAAAGTGTTTTATGTATCACTAAGAAACTAATGAGGTTTTAAATGGTTTTAACTCGTTTTAACTCCCATTCTGGCTAAGTTTTTTCAAAATCTCCGGGTTTCAAATACACCTCTTGTTTTCAAACAAGACTACTCAAATTTGTTTCAAATACACTGTGTTTTCACCCAGCTTTTAAACGAAAAACTTAACCTTTTAAAAACGTTTTCCCCGTAGCATACCAGATTCGGACGTGGTGTCTTGTCCGGGTTTGGGGTGTTACAATTGTGGTATCAGAGCCAAGTTCAAAGGCTCGGCTGTGGGCCTGAGGCCCAAAATGTTTTCAAAAGTCTGTTTAAGTGTTTTGTTTTAAATATATGGTTTGAAAGGCATGGCACCGAGTCTCCGGCACCAGTTCGCCCAGGTAAGTACCCCGTACTATTACTTGTGATTTGATTGGATATGATATGATTTGATGAATAGCAATAGTATGCTACTTTAGAGATTGAAACTGATAGGATTCTGTGAACTCGCGAGAACAAATCCTCTTTAATATTCATAAGACTTGCTTTTAAACAAGTGGAATAAACACTGATGCATAAAATTCTTTAATCAGATACGTAGAAAGATTTGACATGAGCACTCGAGGCGGACGTGGTCGTAATACTCGTGGTAGAGGTAGGGGTAGAATGACAGTTTCTGAGCCCGTAGGATCTGGGCAGGGTTCAGAAAATGAGATACCGGTTCCGCCACCAGCTGGAGGTGGTGAGTTCCAAGATCAGACTGGAGACGACGCAGTGTCACAGGCGATGCTGCGAGTGTTGGAAAGGGTAGCTGGGGCAAGTGGTGGTGCAGGAGTTAGGAAATCAGTTCCTGAGCGACTCCGGGCTAATGGGGCCGAATTCTTCCGAGGTGTTTCTGGTGTTGCTCCTAGCACTGCTGAATATTGGCTGGAGGCAACTGAGCGGATCATGGATGATCTGGACTTGACGGCTGAAGAGAAGCTGAAGGGTATCGTATCGCTTCTCCGGGATGAGTCATATCAGTGGTGGCTCACGGTACGGGACAGTGTGGCAGCAGAGGATTTGACATGGGATTATTTCAGGGCTGCATATCAAAAGAAGTACATCGGGGCTAGTTACATCGACTCCCAGAGAAAGGCATTTCTGAGGCTTGTTCAGGGGAGTAAATCTGTTGCTGAGTACGAGGCTGAGTTCCTGAAGCTGAGTAGGTATGCCAGGGGCATTGTAGCCACTGAGCATGAGAGGTGTGTTCGTTTCGAGGATGGTCTGCGAGACGAGTTGAGGCTGCTGATTGCTCCTCAGCAGGAGCGCGAGTTTGCTGTCTTAGTTGAGAAGGCTAAGGTAGCCGAGGGTGTTAAGGAGTCAGTGAGACAGAGCATGGACAGGAGTAGGCTTAAGAGGAGCTTTGGGTCTTCTGGTTCGTCGGGTAATCCGCAGAAGAGGGCTAGACCGAGTGGGCAGAATCAGTCTGCTAGGTTTGTTGCTGCTAGGCAGGGACCGCCGCAGTGTAATCAGTGTGGGAAATCTCATTGGGGTGGTTGCTGGACTGGAGGTAAAGGTTGCTTCGAGTGTGGTTCTCTGGAGCATCGCATTAGGGATTGTCCGCGTAGGATGGCCAGGATTCAGTCTGAGAGTCAGGGCCGTAATCAGTTCAGAGGTAATGGACCGCCACCGCAGAGGGGCCGTGGTAATGGCAGAGGTGGTTATGGATCTGGTCGGGGCCGTGGAGCACCGGGCAGAGGTGCGGGTAGTTCTGATGCTAGACAGCCTGGATTGGTGTATGCTGCGAGGCGCCGAGAGGAGGGCGACGCACCGGACGTCATAACCGGTACGTTTTTGATTTTTGGTACTCCTTATACTGCTTTAATTGATGTGGGTTCTACGCACTCTTATGTTGCCAGTAGTATAGTAGAGACAATGGACTTAGACTCTGAGATATCTTCTAGGCAGATGACTGTGATTAGTCCTTTAGGTCACTCTGTAGTAGATAAACTGTTTAGAGATGTACCCCTAGAACTCCAAGGGGTAGTGTTTGCTGCTGATCTGATGGAACTGCCGTTTGGGGAGTTCGATTCTGATTCTCGGGATGGATTGGCTGGTTAAGTACCAGGCGAGGTTGGATTGCGCGGCTAAGCGCATGGTTCTTAAGACGGTTGATGGTGATGAGGTGGCTATGATAGGTAATAGGAGAGATTACTTATCAAATGTGGTATCTGCTCTGAAAGCGGAGAAGATGGTCAGGAAGGGCTGTGAAGCGTATGTGGTTCATGTGTATGCCTTGGAGGCTAAAGAGTCTGCTGTTGAGAAGGTTCGTACTGTTAAGGAATTTGCTGATGTGTTTCCTGAGGAGCTTCCGGGTTTGCCGCCAGATCGAGAGGTAGAGTTCGGGATTGATCTGTTACCCGGGACTGCGCCAGTGTCTATTGCTCCGTATAGGATGGCACCAAAGGAATTGGTGGAGCTTAAGGCTCAGATCCAGGAGTTATTGGATCGAGGTTTTATCAGGCCAAGTGTTTCGCCGTGGGGTGCGCCGGTACTCTTTGTTAAGAAGAAAGATGGTACGATGCGGATGTGCATAGACTACCGCCAGTTGAACAAGCTGACGATTAAAAACAAGTATCCGTTGCCACGGATAGATGACTTGTTTGATCAGCTGAAGGGTGCTGCGGTATTCTCGAAGATCGATCTGAGGTCTGGGTACCATCAGTTGAAGGTTAAGGAGGCTGATATCCATAAAACAGCGTTTCGGACTCGGTATGGGCACTACGAATTCCTGGTAATGCCATTCGGGTTGACTAACGCACCGGCAGCGTTTATGGATATGATGAATAGGGTGTTTCAGCAGTATCTGGATCAGTTCGTCGTGGTTTTCATAGACGACATCTTAGTGTACTCAAGGACAGAGGAAGAGCATGATGCGCATTTGAGAGTGGTGCTGCAGATTCTGAGGGAAAAGCAACTCTATGCTAAGTTCAGTAAGTGCGAGTTCTGGCTTAGAGAAGTGACGTTCTTGGGTCATGTAGTGTCGGCTGAGGGGATTCGAGTAGATCCTCGTAAGATTGAGGCAGTTTTGGATTGGAAGCCGCCTAGGTCAGTGGCTGAGATTCGGAGTTTTCTGGGTTTGGCTGGATACTACAGAAGGTTTGTTGAGGGTTTCTCGTTGATAGCAGCGCCGATGACTAAGTTGTTAAGGAAAGAGGTTCCGTTTGTATGGACTGAGAAACAGCAGGAAAGCTTCGATAAGTTAAAGAAGATTTTGACTGAGGCTCCGGTTTTAATTCAACCTGAGGCTGGTAAGGAATACACAGTCTATTGCGATGCATCACATACGGGTCTGGGTTGTGTGCTGATGCAAGAAGGTAAGGTTGTGGCTTACGCTTCTCGGCAGCTGAGGCCACATGAGGTCAACTATCCGACGCACGATTTGGAGCTAGCGGCTGTAGTCTTCGCCTTAAAGATTTGGAGGCACTACTTGTATGGAGAGAGATCGATAGTCTACACAGATCACAAGAGTCTGAAGTATCTACTGACTCAGAAGGATTTGAATTTGAGGCAGCGTAGATGGGTTGAGTTGCTGAAAGATTACGACTGTTCTATTGAGTATCATCCGGGCAAGGCTAACGTGGTGGCAGACGCGTTGAGCCGTAAGGTTGTTTCGGACTTAAGAGCATTGTTTGCCCATTTGAGCTTGTATGACGACGGGAGTATTCTGGCAGAGCTGCAGGTTAAGCCTACTTGGGTTGAGCAGATCAGAGAGAAACAGTTAGAGGATGAGGTTCTGAGTGCGCGAAGGTTGCAAGTGCAGAATGGTGGTTTGGAGGGTTACAGCTTGTCTAGTGATGAGGTTCTGTGTTTTCAAGGTAAGGCTTGTATGCCTAAAGATGTTGAGCTGAGGCAGAAGATTCTTCAGGACGCACATAGCAGTCCTCATGCTATGCATCCTGGAGGTAGCAAGATGTATAAGGATCTTAGAGAGCAGTTTTGGTGGCCTGGGTTGAAGAAAGAGGTGACAGAGTTTGTTGGGAAGTGTCTGACTTGTCAGCAGGTCAAGGCTGAACATCAGTTGCCGTCGGGTTTGCTTCAGCCTGTGAAGATTCCTCAGTGGAAGTGGGAAAGGATAACCATGGATTTTGTCAGTGGGTTACCGCTTACGCCAAGCAAGAAGGATTGGCCGTGCGGGAGAGAAAAAAAAAAAAAAAAAAAAAAAGAGAGAGAGAGAGAGAGAGAGAGAGGAAGGAAGGAAAGAAAGAGAGAGAGAGAGAGAGAGAGAGAGAGAGAGAAAGAAAGAAAGAAAGAAAGAAAGAAAGAAAGAAAGAGAGAGAGAGAGAGAGAGAGAGAGAGAAAGAAA
>JBBHDX010000187.1:0-10332 GCA_039519145.1 Kokia cookei
GCTAAAACGGCTAAGTTAAGGAATGATATCTCTTCTTTTGTGCAGATGGATTTAGAGACACTTTATGATGCATGGGAGAGATACAAAGATCTATTGAGAAGGTGCCCACACCATGGATTACCCTTGTGGCTACAGGTCCAAACCTTTTACAACGGTGTGAACCCTTCAACCAGGCAGTTGATTGATTCAGCCGCCGGCGGAACCCTGAATAACAAAACTCCTGAAGCGGCCTACGAGTTTATAGAAGAGATGTCACTGAATAACTATCAGTGGCAAGTCACAAGGACAAGGCCAACAAAAGCAGCCAGAGTTTTCAACCTCGACGCAGTAACCATGCTATCAAATCAGGTAGAGATGTTAAATAAAAAGATTGATGGTTTGTGTGGTTCTTCGCAGGTACATCCAGTTATGCAGTGCGATACAAATGGAGGAGGGATGAACAATACTGAATACCCACCCTACAACCCGGGCATAGAAAGCGAGCAAATGAACTATATGGGTAACAATTTTAGATCTCAAAATAACCCTTATAGTAATACTTATAATCCAGGTTGGAGGAACCACCCCAATTTTTCATGGGGTGGTCAAGGAAATCAGAGACAACAACCCCCTCCAAACTTCCAACAACAGCCCTACCCACAGGAAAAGAAGCCGAACCTTGAGGAGATGCTGACAAAATTCATAGCGGTGTCAGAAACACGTTTTCCAAAACACCGAAACAACACTTAAAAATCAACAAGCATCGATTCAAGAGATCGAGAATCAGTTAGGTCAACTTACCAAGATCATCTCAGAACGACCACAAGGTAGATTGCCAAGCAACACTGAAACTAACCCAAAGGAGCAACTTCAAGCCATAACCGCTCATGATAGTGAAGGGTTAGATGAGCCCAAATTAAGGCAAGAGAATGTGGTAGAGGAAGGTAAGGTTGAGGTAAGTCATGATAAACCAAAACCGGTAATCAAAGAGTACCAACCTCGCATACCATATCCCGAAGCAATGAAGAAAGACAACACAGAGGAACAGTTCGGTAAGTTTCTTAAACTTTTAAAGAAATTACATATTAACTTACCGTTTCTTGAAGCTCTTTCGCAGATGCCAGATTCAAGGAAATTTTTAAAAGAGCTTTTGACAAACAAACGGAGGTTAGACGAGGCATCGCATGTGGAGCTAAACGCAATGTGCTCAGCAATTCTACAAAATAAACTACCACGAAAATTAAAAGATCCAGGGAGTTTTACAATTCCATGTTTAATTGGTAGTTTATCTATTGATAATGCTTTAGCTGATTTAGGGGCAAGCATAAATGTTCATGCCCTTATGAATGTATAAAATGTTCAGCAACACTAGGTCTAGGGAAACCCAAACAAACTAGGATGAGCATTCAATTAGCTGATAAAACTATTAGAATTCCTAGGGGTATAATTGAAGATGTACTCGTAAAAATTGATAAATTCGTATTCCCAGTAGACTTTGTCGTTTTAGACATGGATGAGGACAATACTATCCCTTTAATTTTAGGAAGACCCTTTTTAGCAACTGCTCAGAACTAAAATTGATGTTGATACAGGTGAACTCATACTTCGTGTAGGTGACGAAACAATCACTCTTCAGGCTCTTGACTCGGCTAGGACATCAAGTGATAAAGGTGAGAAAATAAATTCAATTGATAACCATTCAGTTAAACCTTCTTTTCAGGAAGCACCACGGAACTACACAACTGAGCCAGATCCTAGACCTCATGCCAACAAAGAAATAACTCATGAGGAACGAAGGCTTCATATCGATGAACTAGACGAGTGGAAGACACATTTCAAGGAAAAAACTAGGGATACACGAAGCAGAACCAAAGCCACTCTATGGGACAGACAAATTCAAAATAGGAGATCAGGTATTGTTAGATAAAGCAGACCCTCGAATATCTCCTCCAGACCCTAATACAAACAAAGAAATCCCTTTTAAGGTACTCAATGTCTTCCCATACGGAACAGTCGAGGTAAGTAATCCTAAATTTGGCACTTTTAAAGTAAACGCTACTCGACTCAAACTATATAATGATAATAGAACTGATAGCATGAGAAAGGATGTTCAACTCTTCAAACCACCCTGATTATGCGAATGAGAGGTAAGTCTAGCTTAAGACTTTAAACGAGCGCTTCTCGGGAGGCAACCCGAGCACTAACCCTAATAATTAATTTTACTTTTATTTCTTTTTTTATATTTAAGCGCAAATTTCCATACCACACGGCCTTGCACACGGCCGTGGCCGTGGCCGTGTGGATACTACGGACTTCCGTACTGACATGGCAGAGGTAGTACGAGCCAATGACGAAAAATTCCCAGATCACGGACGACTATAAATTGCCACGGCCGTGCGATATGGCCGTGGCCGACACTAAGGGAAGTCACACGGGCTCCGACTAAACACCACGGCCGTGCGATACAGCCGTGGTCGACACTGTTTAATCAAACATGGGCGTGGAGACCACCACACAGGCGTGGGAGAAACGAACAAAGCACAACACGGCCGTGCGATACGGCCGTGTGACCCAACACGCCCATGGTACACGGGCGTGGGGATGTACCAGACCTCAAAACTCTATTTAAACCACCCCCTCCCTCTTCTCACCTACTCCCCATTCCCCTTCTTCCATACATTTTTCAGACCCCCTTTCCATATTTTCCTTCCTTGGCCCTTTTCCAAACTCTAGATCTACACCATATCCATGTCGAAGAAGCGAAAGGATCCTAGCACAGTCTCCCTGTGGGAGACCGATCTACATAAGTTCATGCCGGCCGCTTCATTCACTCGACAAGCCAAGGACATTTGAGGCCATTTAGTTTTTATTTTTCTTTTCTCTTCTCCTTTATTTTCCTTCTCTTTAACTCTCTTATACTTAATTTAGTTTATTTTATTTTAGTTTCTTGGTTTTAGGTTCTTCAGGCTGCTTGGGAATCACACACCACGGCCTTAGAAATCACACCCACCTCGCGAACCATCTAACAATAAGGACTTTTCAGTCCATTTATCTTTTCTTTTAATTTTATTTTACTTTCTTTTTCTTTCTCTTTATCTTTCTTTTCTTTAAATACATAATTAGTTTATTTTAAATTTTTCTTATTATTTCCTGGCTATTTCTTCACGAGCTACCCAATTTCTTCATCTAGCGCAGAAATTGTCGGCAGCCACCACACCACCACCACTCCCAACTCAAGGAATCCATCCAAAATTCTGAGAGTTTCACCTCTCTCCCTATCTTTTGATTTTCTACTATATTATTCTTTGTACATTGAGGGCAATGTACATCTTAAGTGTGGGGGGGTGAATCTTAAAAAGTGCCTAACTTTTTGCATTATTCTCAAATTCCTGAATTATATCTTGTTCTTAAGTAATTTTCTCATATTACTATTAGAATGAAATTTCCTTTGATTTATGATTTTTATTGATATGTTTTGGATTAAGTCATAGATAATTGTGCAGTGATGATTTAAACTTTAGGATACTAGAGAATCAAGCATGATAAGTCTATTTTTCAGAATTAAAAATTTTGTTAGGTTGTCTACCTGAATCTAATTATTACCTTGAAGTTTGAAATTTACAAGGTTGACATCAAAAAGCCCATAATTTTTGTGAGATTTTGAGCCTTTTAGAGCATACATTCTTTTTCTTGCTCACTTTATTGATTATGAGTGTGTCAACATTGATTTGTTATTCTAGAACTTGCTTCGATTATACATGTCGAGACCACACCTTTGATTTGATATACTGAGATGATAAAGGCACCTAGGATTTAACCCACTTACTCCATAAAAAGCCTACCTTCACAATTAACCCCTAGTGAACCCCTTTGATCCTAACAACCCTTTTATTGACTCACCCACTAATATTAACCCAAAACCAACTTTGTATTTGTTATCACCATTTCTCTTGACTACCCCTATATCGAGATTTGATTTGATCGGTTACTTAACTATTTTCTTTATTTCAGTTATTAAATTCTATCTTATTATTATTGTACTTGATTTGTTCTTAAAAAAAATAGAAGTATATTCATTATTAGTTCTATGATTAAGTGAGCTTAAACATTTAAATTCAAATCTTTAAGAAGAAGCTCGTGTTAATATTAGTATTATAAGTTTTCAATTGATGTAATTATTCATTATTAGTTCATTGTTTCTAGTTAGGTAATTTGTCAATTCAATCTCGATTCTAACCCTCTAATTCAGCCTTTATCCACACCTTTAACCCAAGCCCCGTTACAACCCTTTTTAAAGACCTTTTGATTTGTGTATCATCTCATATTATAGTGGTGGAGATTTGATTTTCATGCAAGCCTATGGGATTAACTTTTCATGTTCGACTTATGAGTGCTTATTTTTGAACCTTAAACACTTCGAGTGATTTGAGTGAATCTTTAGTGAGGATGTCAATCCTTGTCGATTTTGAATCAGAGGTAATTATTTAGGTAAGGGGAAACACCTATGTTTTCGTACTATAAAAACTATGACTTTGATTGTTTGAATCTTTAGGAACCTTTGGGTTAAATTATCCATGTATGAATTATCTATGAATTATGATGAAACATTATTGATGAAGATTATGAATTGAGGAAGTTCGTTTTAATTGTGAGTTGAGAATTTTGCTTGAGGACAAGCAAAAGCTTAAGTGTGGGGGTATTTGATAAACCGTAATAGTAACATATTTTAATCCCACATTTAGCATACTTTTGGATGATTTATCCCTTGAATTATGGAATTTGGTGCTCCTAATCCTTTAATTTCATGTTTTATACTCAGGAGAGCATAGGAGGATGAAAAGAACGAGAAACGGGCTAAAAACGGACCAAATGGGCCAAAGTAGGAAATCAACACGGCCTGGGCCCAAACCACACGGCCGTGCCCCTTTAGCAGGCTCGACCACGGCCTGGACTCGATTCACACGGGCGTGTTACACGGGCGTGTCCCTGCCGTGACAAAGAGGAATTTCACTCGGAATAGGATACTTAGAGGCAAAGAAACACATTCCAAAAGCCTATATAAACACCCTAAGTCCAACCTAAAAGGGGGTTTTGGGCGTCCAGCTAGGCCAAGGAGCCAAGCCAGAGAGGTCAGAATTGTGGGATTTACTCGAAGAAAGCCAGTTGATTCATCTCAAGAAGCCGAAATCATACTCAAGACGGAGGATCTCTCCTTCAATTCCTTCAGGGGGTTTTAGGGTTTTCTTATGTTTTGTTTTATCTTTTCTTCTGAGATGTATTCTTTTATGATTATGAACTAAACCCCTCAGATACCTGAGGGGGATGAAACCTAAGACGGATCTTGTTATTGTTTTCTGAACTATATGATAAATACTTGATTTGTTCTTAATTATGTGTTCTTAATTCTTGTTTTGATATTTCAGGATATTGATTCAAGTATTGATGTGCTTAGGCAGTGGAGCAAAAGTCCCTGTCTAAGAGTAGATCTAGCATAGTTAAGCGGAGTTGATCGCAACCCTAGAGATAGGATGACGAAAATCTGCCGGATTAGGGTCAAACCTAATATGGGAGTCCATAGATCGAGTTAATGCAATTCTAGGGGTTTTAATTAGAAAGAGATTTCAATTAATCAACCTAGGGTTAGACGTTAGTAGCCTCGAGAGAGGTATTAATATAAATTAGGGAATCCTACGGATCAAGTCAAGTGAATAAATCGTCTGGTTCAGAGTTAGATAACAAGTGAAGTCTAGGTGGATTCTTCCTTGGGTATTGTCTTAATCAATTGGTTTTTCCCACAAGTATTTCCCCAATTCATTCTCTTTGTCTTAGCGTCTTTAGCTTAGTAGTTAGTTAATTTTAGATTAAACAATAATTCCCTTAATTCTTAGGCTAAATAATAAAAAGAAAGTTAGTATTAGTACTTTTGGTTCCTTTGGGTTCGACAATCCGGTCTTGCCACTAAACTATACTACTGTTCGATAGGTGCGCTTGCCTCAATCGTTGTCATAGTTAGTTTCTAGGCTAGATCATTCATTATATAAATTTTAAGACTCTGACATAACGATCACGACACCCTTACGGAACCCCGAGCCAGTTCGGGTGCTGCCTGTTTGGTCGGGTCAACGACGACCCGACCAGTCCAGTTTAGCCACCGGTTGGATCGCTAGCTCGGGTTCACATATCGGGCTCTGTTCGATTAGTTTTTGGCTCTTGGTCTCAGTTTTGGGCTCCCGAGACTAATCAGACATATACTATTAGGCTCTAGTATTTGCAATTATGTCCACAAGCATCGTTCCAATAATTCGCAATTACTTAATCATGAAGTCAGTCCACAAGAAGTACCATGATTGAAAACTCCTTATTGTATACTCTCTACGAAAGCAATTTATCCAACTACTTTGTCCAACGACCTCGTCATGTGTGTGTTACGCTCATATGATATCCTTGATTCCTTTAAGTTAAATTTGTTTACTCAATACAATCCTATTTTATCTCATTGTCAACATTGTGTCTTCTTAATGATTAATATGATCACTGTAAACAAATGACTGTGATATATTGCTTGTTCGAGAACAAGCAACCCTTGGCCACTTTCCATATTTATCAATCCACACAATGCCAATAAAATATCATTAACTCTTTAATTGAGCTATGAATTCCACTGTTGCTAGTAAAGCCATGCCATACACAAGTCATGTACCCATCATACTGGCTGTAGGCTCGATCATCTTTAGAGCACATGAGTTGCATACGCATGGTCAATGACTAACTCAAGATTTAGGTAAATCACCCCATGAACGTCACAAGTGAATTAATTCAAAAATGGATTTAGAATTAATTCATCTTGAGTCCAGTCCAATGTATCATTCTACCAATGAATACATCTATGTCTCTACTCGTGGAGTCAATTGCTCCGATAGCCAAGATAGCCGTCTCCCCAGTTGGAATTTTAGACGAACATAATAATCCTTCTCAGTATTTGAATCAAATGCTCACTTTGATTCTTTTACGGGATTACGGACTCATTTAGATTATCTACTGAAGTAAGTCGTCTTTCTCTCAATGTAAACATTTTTTGCAATGCCACTTATCTTCAGTTTGAACTTTAGACAATTAATGAACTACTATTTTCTTGCCACAATTTTACTATGCATGAAAAATATAAAAGACATAATAGTAAAATTTGAAATTAGCTTTATTTATTTATTTATTGTTCAAATAAATAGAAAATAGTTACATGTTTACTACAATATGGGCACATTTCCACATATAGACAATGTGTCAAAGGATTTTCAATGATTGGGTTACCATTAACCAAACTATTATAAAAGGAGATTAAATTAGCCTGGTTTGAAAAGTGTCAGCGAAGTTTTGATAAACTAAAAGCAATGCTAAAAAACACCTCTGTTGACGCAAACAGCTTCTAGAAAGGAATTCATTTTGTACAGTGATGCCTTGCTCAGTGGTTTAGGTTGTGTTCTAAAGACAAGAAGACAAAGTGATTGCTTATGCTCCTCGATAGTTGAAGCCGCATGATAAGAACTATCCGATGCACGATCTAGAATTGGCAGCTATTTTTTTCTCTAAAATCTAGCGACATTATCTATATGGAGAAAAATGTCATATATACAATGATCATAAAAGTTTGAAATATTTGTCGATGCAGAAGGAGTTGAGCTTGAGACAACACTAGTGGCTTGAGTTGTTGAAGGATTATGATTTGATAATCAATTACCATTAGGGAAAAGCTAACGTTGTGGCTGATGCTTTAAGCATGAAGTCTATTTTTGGTTGAGAGCATTAAATACTCACCTGACATTTAAAAATGATGGTTTTGTCTTAGCTGAGTTGCGGGTTAAACCAGTATTCTTGCAAATAATTCATGAATTATAGAAAAATGACCCAAAATTGTTAGCTAAAAGGAAAATTGATCGAAATGGGCTAGGCCATTAGGTACCAAAAGAAACAGAAATAAAAAGAGGTATCTTGTCTGAAGCTCACAGCAGTACTTATTTCAATTCATCCGAATGGTACCAATATGTATTGTGATATGAAATAGAGGTATTGGTGGCCAGGAATGAAGCGTAAAATCTCAAAGTTTGTAGCGAAGTGTTTAAGGTTCCAAGCAGATGAAAGCTGAGCACCAAGTTCCATCTAGTTTGCTGCAACCAGTGATGATTCCTGAATGGAAATGAGAACATGTTACAATGGATTTCGTGTCAAGTTTGCCTGTGACATAGAAAAAGAAAAATGCGATTTGGGTAATTGTTGATAAATTAACCAAGTTTGTACATTTCATTCCAGTCTGAACTGACTTTTCACTTGATAAGCTAGTTAAATTATATGTGGCTAAAATTGTTAGACTACATGGTGTACCGTTGTCTATTATTTAGATTCGTGTATCCGTGGTTTACTTCCAGATTTTGGGGTAAATTACATGAAGCTTTGGGTACTAAACTAAATTTCAGTACAACATTTCATCCACAAATAGATGGACAGTCTGAGCGGGTGATACATATACTTGAGAATAGCTCGCTATTGTCTTATAGAATTTGAGAGCAGTTGAGAGAAATTCTTGCCGCTAGTAGAGTTCGCATACAATAACGACTAGCAGTCAAGTATCAAAATGACACCGCATGAAGCTTTGTACGAAAGAAAATGCAGAACCCCGTTGTTTTGGTATGAGTTAAGGGAAAAGAAGTTAACAACTAATCGATTTCGAAGCAAAAGAAAAAGTTAGAGTTATCAGGGAGTATTTGAATGCTGCCTCCAATCGATAAAAGTCATATGCAGAATTTGAGAAGGAAAGACATTGAATTTCAGATTGGCGACAAGGTATTTTTGAAGGTCTCACCTATTAAGAAAGTTCTGCGGTTTGGTAGGAAAGAAAATCTTAGTCCGAGATTTATAGGACTGTATGAGGTTCTTGAGTGAATTTGCCCAGTGACGTATAGATTATCTTTACCTTCAGAGCTTGAGAAAATCCATAATGTGTTTCATGTATCAATGGTACCGGATACCGTTCTGATCCCTCATGTGATATCTTCGAGTGAAATACAACTGCAACCTGACTTAACTTACAGTGAGGAATCAGTGAAGATTTTAGCACGATAAGTAAATGAGCTGAGAAATATAACTCTAGTAAAATTTTTGTGGCATCGTTATGGTATTGAGGAAGCCACTTAGGAACCAGAAGAAACCATGAGGTCACAATACCCAAATATCTTTTCAGGTAAAATTTTCGAGGACGAAAATTCCTAAAAGGGGTAGAGTTGTAACAATTAATTTTCAATGGTACCGAAAATGGTGGTTTCAGAACCCCGTTTACAGATGATTGAGTCTACAAGTTTTAATATTTAATATCTATTAGTTTATTATAGTGTTATATGAAATCTTGGTTTGTTAATTTGACTGACTGGATAGTTTATTTTAGTATAGGGATTAAATCGTAAAGGTGGTAAAAATTGATTCTTATGTATTTCTATTTAGTAATGATAATACATTATTTATTAGGGCCAAGAATGACAATTTAGCCTTTTCCTTTATAGATAGTGGCCGAATAAGGGTTGTGCGATTATTTAGAATTATGTTAATTTTATATAATAATTAGATTATATAAATACCGAGACGTAGTGAATGGAGTAGAGAGAAAAAATCATTTTATTTCATCTTCTCCATCACTGTCCTTCTTTCTTGTTAAGATAGGGGAATTCGGCAAGTTTTGTGCTCTTGCATGGTAAGCTAATTCGAGCCTATTTTGCATGGATTTTGTATTTTCAGGTCGTTATACTTCAATCTAGCTAACAGTTGTGTCCGTTTCTAAAATTGTTAAAGATTCATGAGATTGTCATTGTTGAATGCTTGAAATTGTGGTGTTAAATGATTAAGGTTATGAAAAAAGACCACTTTGTAAAATGAAAATTTGTTAGTTTCGAATATCAGGACTTAAGTGTAATCATTTTGAAACCAGTTTGAGATTTCTATAAACGTTGTTATATAGGGCTCGACTGTATAATGTGTGAGGTTTAAAGGAATTGTGAGTGGCTGAATTGAACTGACTCATATATATAATAAGCTGATGAATGATATTTGGTTGATGGAAAATTGAATTAAATTACGTTATAGATCAATATTTGAACCCGCCAAGAGAAAATCGAAGGAAAGGGAAAGAAGTTGATAGACTTATGGTGTGTTACCATTTTGCCAGGTAAGCTCATACGCTATCAACCTTGTTTAAATATTCTTTGTTTTAGTTCCTTCATATCGTATATAATTCAAAAATTCAAGCGAGTATTCTGTGCCGAGTGTAGTAATGTATATTAGCAATACTCAGAACTGAACGAGTACATAAAA
>JBBHDX010000188.1:0-10322 GCA_039519145.1 Kokia cookei
AATGAAACAGCTTTGAACATCACGAATTTGCAAATCAAAATCAAAACAACTTTCTTTACAGATTGTTATATTGATTTGGATCAAAGGTTTGAGTACCGATCCACCGGCCAATTGTCAAATTATCTCTTGAAACTCATTACTCGAACTTTAGCAAAAAAACCTTAACAGTCCAATAACTTAAAATAAAGACTTTTTCGAATAATTTAGTTACTTAAATAAATACTTTCAAATAGTTCAATAATTATTTTTTAACCTTTTGAAGTTGAGTAATTAAAGCTTAGGCTTCCTAATAGTTTAGTGACCTTGGGTGTAGTTTACCCTTAATAAAAATATGATCTAGATGGGAATTTTCTTGAAATAAAGTACTCAAAAAGCAAAAAAGTATTATTATACATAGCTTTTTTTTTCGGTTAAAATATACCGTAGGCCCTTATATATTTCAAAAATTTAGAATTTAGTCACTGTACTTTTATTTTTAAGAATTTAGTCTCCTTACTTTTTAGATTTCAAAATCAGGTCCAATTGTTAACATCGTTTAATTTTTTTAATTAGATAACTAAAATTCCTTTTTCTTTCTCTGTCCTACTATTAGAAACACTAAGTTAATTTCACCAAATGGTATTGTAATTTCTAAGTAATAAGATAGAATATGAATGTTGTGTGGTAATTGAATTTTGGTATAATTATTTGTAAGAAATGAGTAGGTTTGAGGAAATTGATTGTAATGGATTCCACCCAATTAGTAGGAGGGTTTGAGAATTGGAGAAAGTAGCCACAATAAGAAGTGAAGGAATGGACCCTTCCCACTTCCCACTTCCCACTTCCCACCTACACAAGCGAGTGCCCAAAGTCAATAGAGACCCTTTTAATCTCTACTCTCCACACCCAATCTCACGTTTACCTTTTATCCACAAACCAATTGCATCTTCTCCTGCCCTTCTCTTCTCTCAGGTCCAATTAGCCTTTGGGGTCTGTTCTAAGCCCAAATCCTCTCTCCCCCGCCTCTCCTCTCTCCCCCTCTCTCCTCTTCCTTCCTGCAAAACCTTAGATCTCTCGGCCTTCAACGTCGCTTTCTGGGCTTCAAATCCGATCCCAGATTGCTTCTATTTGGGTCTTGACCGGTAAGCTAACACCACCGTACCCAAATTTTATTTTTCCTTGCTTTGAATCTAATTTTGTGTTTCTCTCCTTATTTTGGATGATTTCAATGTTTGCTTTCTAAATTCAAAATTTTTTGGTTTGAGTTTAGGGTTTGATTTTATTTCGAAGGCTCCCTGCTTCAGTGTTCTGAGAATTAAGTTTGATTAAATTTTACGAACATGAAAAATCGTTGGTCTCTTTGTCCTTGATATTAGCTTATGGGAGTTGAGAGTTGGTTTTAAATGAGTCGATGAGCTCCTTTCTTATATTTCTTCGTTTCTGCAGTTTTACCTTGTGTTATATATTGCCTTCGGTTTCTTGTTTCAGGCTTTTGATGGGTCTACCTTCCTGCCCCTTTTGAGATGTTTTAACAATCAGGGCAGTAGATTCCTCATTTCATAATTAATGGGTCATTGCTTTGTCGTTGATCTGGGCAAACATGAAACATGATTCCTTTTTGTTTTCGTCTTTTGATCTATGAGTGATGTGTTTGATCTTGGATTTCAGTTTCACTTCATCTGGGCTTTTGTCCCTTTTTGTTTATCTGTTTTGTGAAAGAGAAAAAAAAAAAAAAGGTCACATTTTTTGAAGCCCTAGATCTAGTTTTTTTCCCGTCTCATTGTAAACTCCTTGTTAGAAGCCCTAGGTCTAGTCTTTTTTCCCCTTTTCATTGTAAACTCCTTGTTAGATGTTAAAAAGTCAAGCCCATTTAGTTAAAATCCCTATTTTAACCCTGCTCCCCAAGGTGGGCCTATTTGAGTACTATCACAGTTATGTAATTTTAATTTGTAATCGTATAATCGTTTTTCCGGATTGACCCACCGGGTGGTGGCCCGGGCCCAATTATTTATTGACCCGGTATTGTTATTGAGGTTGTTTGCTTTTGTTTCCTATCAAAGCTGCTCTTCTTATTTGTAATTTGCATTGATGTACGTAGGGTTGGTTGCAAGCATGGTTGATGTAATGATAAATTGGTGTATAGTTTAAAAACCAGAGCTTGGCTATAAGTTGGTACGTGCAATCAATTTTATGAGTTGGTAAACAGCAAGTTTGGAGTTCGAATTCCAGCATCTGCAATCTTTTTGAAATGTTTTGGTTGGAGGTTGGCTCAATTGGCTCATGAATTGAGGGCTTATTTATTCTACATCCTTTATTTTCATTATGTGTGTGTGTGTGGAAATGAATTGAGGGCTTCTTTTCTTCTCTCTGGAACCTCTTGCCTTAATTATGAAGCATCTCGGAGCTGGGGAGATTTTGTTTATGTGTGTGCACGTGTATCGTGTATGTAAAAGCTGATAAGAGTGCTTTGGTTATGTTCGCCTCAGATGAGCTACTTGAGGCTGTTGTTATCTTATATATATCATGCTTAGTTACATTTCATGGATTCCTTTTCTAAATTTTCTTTTGCTTTCAGCGGCAGGGGCTTACTTCCATGGCAGAAATGACAGAGATTACAGATATGGAAACAATCCCTGGGGAGAGTAACAATCAGCTGGCACTGATCACTACTGAAGCGCAGCCTATCAAGCGCCGAAAAAAGAAGTCCATGGTTTGGGAGTACTTTACCATTGAACATGTGAGTGCCGGATGTAGAAGAGCATATTGTAAGCGCTGCAAGCAAAGTTTTGCTTATAGCACTGGTTCTAAGGTAGCAGGTACCAGTCATCTGAAACGTCACATTGCCAAAGGAACCTGTCGAGCACTCTTACGAGGCCAAGGCCAAGATAACAATCAATTCAACACCCCATATAACCCAAAGATGGGTGGAAGTGAACCTCCAAAGCGACGCTACAGATCTCCTAGCTCACCTTTTATCCCATTTGATCAGGACCGGTGCCGCCATGAAATTGCCAGAATGATTATCATGCATGAGTACCCTCTTCACATAGTTGAACATCCTGGGTTCATAGCTTTTGTTCAAAATCTTCAGCCTCAGTTTGATAAAATGAGTTTCAACACCGTTCAAGGGGATTGTGTTGCAACTTACCTGAGGGAAAAGCAAAGCCTAATGAAGTTTATTGAGGGTATTCCTGGACGATTCTGTCTTACGCTGGACATGTGGAGTTCAAATCAAACACTCGGTTATGTGTTTATAACTGGACACTTTGTTGATAGTGACTGGAAGTTGCACAGACGGGTTTTCAATGTTGTAACGGAACCATATCCGGATTCCCATTCTGCTCTAAGTCATGCCGTCGCTGCTTGCCTTTCTGACTGGAGTTTGGAAGGCAAGTTATTTTCCCTCACCTTCAATCATCCGCTAGGTGAAGCCGGGCTGGAAAATCTTAGACCTTTACTGTGCATTAAAAATCCCCTTATTCTTGACGGTCAGCTGTTAATTGGAAGTTGTA
This sequence comes from Kokia cookei, assembly GCA_039519145.1. Classification (NCBI taxonomy): domain Eukaryota; kingdom Viridiplantae; phylum Streptophyta; class Magnoliopsida; order Malvales; family Malvaceae; genus Kokia; species Kokia cookei. The sequence continues at coordinate 3,492 of JBBHDX010000188.1, forward strand.
TAGCTCGTACTATGAGCAGAATGGCAAAGGATGTGCTTGGAGCAGGGCAAGAGATCATCAAGAAAATCCGTGATAGTGTAAAATATGTGAAGATGTCAGAATCGCATGATGACAAGTTCATTCAAGTTAAAAACCAGCTTCAAGTGCCCAGTGAAAAGAGCCTGTTTCTTGATAATCAAACTCGGTGGAACGCAACATACCAAATGCTTGCAGCTGCTTCTGAATTGAAGGAAGTGTTTGATTGCTTGGATACTTACGATCCAGATTATAAGCTAGCCCCATCAATGGAAGACTGGAAGTTGGCTGAGACTTTATGCAGTTTCTTGAAACCTCTCTTCGATGCAGCCAGCATCCTTACAACTACAACTCTCCCTACTGTAATTACATTCTTTTATGAAGTGTGGAAAATACATGTGGACTTGGGTCGTTCCATCACAAGTGAGGATCCTTTCATCAGCAACCTTGCAAAATCAATGCAAGAAAAGATTGACAAGTACTGGAAGGACTGTAGCCTGGTTTTAGCAATGGCAGTGGTCATGGATCCTCGTTTCAAAATGAAACTTGTCGAGTTCAGTTTCACAAAAATATATGGCGAAGATGCTCCCACATACGTCAGAACTGTTGATGATGGAATTCATGAGCTCTTCCTTGAATACGTGGCACTCCCATTGCCTTTGACGCCAACTTATGCGGAAGAAGTGAATGGTGGAAACAATGGAAAGACCAATGAATCTCATCAAGGTAATCATCTTTCGGACCATGGGCTTACAGATTTTGATGTCTACATTATGGAGACTAGTAGCCAGCAGATGAAGTCCGAGCTGGATCAGTACTTGGAGGAGTCCCTGTTACCTCGTGTCCAAGAGTTTGATGTGTTGGGTTGGTGGAAGCTGAACAAGATGAAGTATCCAACTCTTTCCAAGATGGCTCGTGACATTATGTCGATTCCGGTGTCTGCTGCTGCCCCCGAATCAATCTTTGATATCACAGACAAGCAACTGGATGGATATCGTAGCTCATTGCGACCGGAGACGGTGGAAGCACTAATCTGTGCCAAGGACTGGCTACATTATGGATCTTCTGATGTTTCAAATGCGCTTGTTAAAATGGAATTTTAGATGTAGATGATATTCCGGAGTATCATGTTTATGGACATGTTTCACTGTGAGGCCTCTATTTGTACAATTAGTAGAAAGATTTGTATTGATGCTTAGTGTATTTTTTTTTCTTGTTACGTGTTTCTTTGAAGTCTTTACGTGGCAAGGGAAAGGTCCCAACACCATTTTGCTGCATGTGGCTTGTGCTAATTAACAGTCTCTGAAGCCTAAAAAACTTCATTAGGCTTTGCTTTTCCCTCAGGTAAGTTGAAAATAAAAAACCTAAAATAAAGAAATATAAAACTAAAATATAATACACAAACTACTATAATATTTTATCGTATTAATTTACCATTTTTAAAGGAAAAAACCAAAATAAAACTAAAATATAATCCATAAACTACTATAATATTTTATCGCTATGAAGCAATCTCTATATGTAACTTTACCTATTTCTTAATTTCTTCTTATCATGTAATTTTATACTTAATATTGTTAAAAAAATAAAATTAAAATATTTGGTATTAGTTTTTAAATTCTATAGGCAGGATTGAGGTGATGACAAGTATCTTGTAGGATATAGTAAAATATAAAAAAACGATACACATGGTATTAGCCCGTCTATATTGTTTTTTAAATTTTTAAAAAAAAAATATTTATATTGTTTTATTTTAATATTTAATAATTTTATATATTTTTTATTTATTAAAATTTTTTATATAGTCATCTTAATATTTTTTTAATATTTACATTAGAGTAATATTATATATTTAATATAGGTTTAATTTTTTAATGTTTTTTAGATTACATAATACAAAATATTATAAACTTAAAACGGGTCTGACCGGGCTGAGTTCGAGCCTTAAATATTTAAACCCGAGCTTAATTCATATTTTAAACGGGTCTGATTTTTTATTCAAACCCTTTTAAATTTCGAGCGAACGTTGGAGTTTGGACGAATAATCTTACCGTGAACAGGGCTAGCTATTATGTACGAACCATATGCTAATTTCAGTTCATGAAAAGAATGAAAAACTTTAGTTGGTATCAAATTTCGAGAACACCCTCCTGACGACTCATTAGAATACAAAAATACTAGGCTTTGTAGCACTGATTCGTACCTCAGAGGGGTTGGCCCCAAAACTTCATCATCTCTTTTAGGTAAAAATGGAAGAGAATGATACACCCAACCAGTTGAGAATAAGACCAACCAATCTTAGTGGGTCCAGTTATTATTGCATTTTCCTCTTTACGCAATTCGCAAATTACTTCACCTGGAAAGCAAAACTGTTTAACTTCAAGAAACAAATAACCTAAGCGTCAGTTTTACAAAAGAATATCTAAATAAAATACAACAAAAGATGAGACTAGACACAAAAAGAAATTATGTCTAAAAATTTACCCCACCATTGGGCAATGGCTTTGCATTATCGGACCCTGCTCAACAATTATTTTTATCTATTTTTTGTATTTATATTAGCAGTAAATATTAATATGATAGAAAATTACTATGTATTATGAGTAATAAAATTACAAGGGATGAGTGTTTTTTTTGTGTATTTATATCATACAATTAGTGTCTATAGATGTGATATGTTAAGTAGATTTTCATGCATAATGACACGTATATTACTTTAGTGTTAACACGTGTATACTCGAAATGAGTTTGCATACACAGGGTTCACACACTGTGTAGGGGAACCCATATTACACGTCCTTATCTTGGGTTCGTCCATATTACGCATGTACGTATGAACCCATACAGAGTGTGGGTCAAGACCCGATGGAATAATGGGTCGATGGATCGATAATAGTGAGTATCATAACACTAATGGCCCAAATGGTTTTTTTTTTTAATTCTTTTTTCAAAAAATTGTCTCTTTATATCAGATCGATCTCTTTCTTTCTTTTAAAAAGAAATGAAACGCATAAATAAGTGTCGAGTGTTGTGGTAAAAAATATTTCATTCTTAAGGATAGAATGCAGATTCAAACTGTAAAAAACGACATTGTTAAAAGAAAAAAACCATGAATACTGAACATAAATTGTAAAACAAATATGAATTAGGTTAGACTGAAAGATAGATATGTATGAGAGGTGTTAATACTAGTCCATGTTCATTCATTCTACAAGTGAAACTAATTAATAAATTATTTATATATTAAATAATACAATTACAACAAAGAAGTTAAAACAACACTCCTAAAAGTCGTTAAAACTTCTTATAAGAAAAACGTGAGGAGTTGCAAATAAGGAATATAAATTTACCTTTTTTAAAAAAATTAATTACAAATATAACCTTATCCGTATATATTATTTATTTTGTAATTTAATTTTTACATAATTTTCAAACTGAGTTCATCTTATTAAGTTTATTTTAAAAAAAAATATTTCATGTTTTTTTACAATTAATATTTAAAATTAATGATTATTTTTCTCGATAATATTATCTTCAAAGCTTGAAACAATGTTTTTTCATTGAAAATATTTAACAGTTATTGATATATTATTAAGTTGAATAATAATAAACTCAAGCAAAACTTTTATAATAATAGTTGAACTCGATCCATAATGCTGAAATAAACCTGTATTTAACAGAAAGGTTATAACAACATTAACAATTAGATTTGCATTTTAAATTTAAAAAATCGAAGGACTAAATTTGAATGATTGAAGAGTAGAGGGTTCGGAAGTAGATTTTAACCTATTAGTAATATAAAAGAATTAAAGAAGGGGGGGTGGAAGAAATAAGAGGAAAAAAGCCAAAGAAGAGGGGATAGAGGAAAGACAAAGTTGCGGGTTAAACCGAAAGGACAAAGGGAGTTCAATCGTGTTGGGCATGTGTAATTATTTAGATCAGCGTTGGAACAATTAGACAGTGTCAGTGGACAGCGATACACTGACATAACAGTACACGCAGTTTTCATGCATTTGTCATCTTGTTGAAAGAAATAAAACAACACATAAGCCAAATTTAAAACTATATTATACTAATTTCTAAAAAAAGAAGTAAACATAACTTATTTTATTAATTATGAACTTAATAACATCCTTCATTATCTAATTATGAATTTTTATCGAATATCGTGCATTAAATTGATGATCAAAATGTTCACAATTTGTGTGTGATTTAAATTCGAGTCGTACTAATCGCGTTATTGTTAAAGTTTTACTCTTATCTTATAATACACTAGTTGTAAGATTTCAATAAAATTTACACGGGAAAACTACAAAAATAGTCACTTTTATTTTTCTCAGGTTACATTTTAGTCACTTATGTTTGAAATGTTACGTTTTAGTCACTTATCTTAGTATTTTGTTACGAAGTGATCACTGTGCCGTTAAGTTCCGTTATCTCCCTAACGGTAATCCTACGTGGCAGTCCAACTAGATTTTAAGTGCAAACTTGAATTTTCAAATGGAATGAGAATAAATCTTTAATTAAATAAATTTAATTAATTAAAAATTTTAAATCCTAAACTTTAACTAAAAAACCCTAAACCCATTTTCACACACCTCTCTTCTTTTTATTCATCTTTTTCCCTCTTGATTCCAATATATTTAGTTACAAATCTGTCTCAAAGCTTGAATCTTTAAAACCCATTAACTCAAAGATTTAATATCTTTAATTTCAATATCTTCTTCCTGTTAAGTTTCTTTGGGTTAATGAGTTTCAAAGATTGAGACTATGAGACAGATTTGTAACTAAAGATATTGTAATCAAGAGGGAAGAAGATGAAGATGAAGAAGAAGAAGAGAGGTGTGTGGAAATATGTTTAGGGTTTAAAAGTTTTAATTAATTAAATTTATTTAATTAAAAATTTATTCTAATTCCATTTAAAAATCCAAGTTGACACTTAAAATCTAGTTGAACTGCCATGTAGGATTACCGTTAGAGAGATAACGAAACTTAACGGTACAGGGATCACTTCATAACAAAATACTAACATAAGTGACTAAAATGTAACATGAGGCAAACAAAAGTGAGTATTTTTGTAGTTTACCCAATTTACACACTCATTTAAGTCCAATTTAAATGGATTAAATTATTTATTTTAATAGAAGTTAAGTTCTATCTATTCATTCTATTATCTCATAAATGTGTCGCATTAATATCTCATTTGCTTATGAATGTAATAATACGAGGAAAAAACTTATTTATTATGTATGCATTGCAATAGTTATATATAAAATAAAAAAAATAATTTTTACAAATTTAAATTAAAAATTAGAAAGATGAGTAATAACTATTGTGAAAAATAAGATCTCTTGCCAAGCAATCTCTTAGCCTAATGACAAGAATATTATGTTGTAAGCATGAGAACTTGGATTTAATCCCAAATAACTTTATTCCCCTCCTTCAATTATTAAATGTGTAGAAAGTAATATTCTTACCAAAAGATAAGTTTATAATCTTCATCACTTAGGGTTTGTATAACCTTAGGGGAAAATGTCAAGATAAAGAAAATAATTTAACGTGATTTTTTTTTGTCAAATTCAATGGTCGATTTTAATTTTGCATCATGTAATTTTCTATGTTGGTGAAAATCATATTGTTTTAAAGATACTAAAATTATTATTTATATAATATTAAATTTTTGGTCAAAATAACGAAGTTTTACATGTAGAAAAACTTAATTACAACATATATGATTTTCTATTTAAATTGTTATCAAGTTTTAAGTTAATGACTAAGGTTTATTTTTTTATGAATTATAAGAGAAAAATAAAACCTTAATAAAAATGCGATTAATGCGATTCGAATTCGAATCATACCTGAAACAGTAACACATTGACTATCAGGTCAACACAGAGTTTTGACTAAAGTTCATTTTATTGTCAATAACTCTTATATGTTGTTGTAATTTATTATTATTTGAAAAAGGATGTGGTTGGCTCTTGGCAAATTTAAAGATAAGAATGTCAGGACTTTATCCTTTAAAATGTTTTGATTCGTCAAACTGAGGTTGATGGAGATATTATTTATTATTTATTAGGTTCTAGCATTACGATTTATGACAATGTAATATATATTTTTTATTAAGTTTAATTATTTGTTATGTCCTAAATTTATAATTAATATAAAACTATTTATTTCTCATGTATTATTTATGAAATGCTTATAATGAAAAAAATGGATAATTAACTTCCACTACTAATTAGAATTTTAAAATTTGTCCAAAAGTGAATTATGTATTAAATGGATTGTGAAAATTGTAACCTTTTCAACTCGGGCGTAGACGTTAGACCCGAATCGAGAAGATCACATTAGCCATCAAGATGGCTCGGTCTTTACCAAAAATAATTTTCGTTTTAAAATCTATTTTATGCAAGTGAATATCTCATATTTTTCATTTAATCGATCATCATTATAGCAACATAAATAAGCAATAATTCATAAATCTCTTTTTTTTTTTTAAATTAACCTGTTTTTATCATATAGTAATAAATATCCTCTTAAATCCTTAACAATATCAAATAAATATCAAATACATATTTACTTAAATGCCTTTTCATAATTAATAACGTCTTGCACCCTTAATGTTTGAATTAGAAATCTAATCCCATACCATGGTTCTTAATAAAATAAAACGAAAACAACAATAATAATAATAGTGGTACTAATAATATTAAAGGCGAGAATAAGCTGAGACCCTTCACATGTCAAGTTTGCATCCTAGTTCGTAGGGTTATCTAAAAAGATGGAAAATAAGGGGAGTAAGCTATGGAAGCT
>JBBHDX010000189.1:0-10309 GCA_039519145.1 Kokia cookei
TGACATCTTCGGCTCTGCAAGAAAGAGGCAGAATCAGAGAACCAAATATCTGTAGTATCTCTTGCCATCTATTTCTATGAGGTTTGGATCAATCACCCCCATTGGCCTTTCTGGGATATGATCATTCATCACTGTAATGTTACTTATGCGCTGCAAATTTTTTTTTATATCCAAATTAATTATTTAGAAAACATATTTCCATAATTTACTAATTCTCTATAATGATGATGGAAAATTTAGACCTCTCACCTTGGAGAGGAAAGGATTAAGTGAACCAAACTTGTAGAGTAGTGCAACGATAGCTATATTGTTCTTCACTTTTGGGTCCTTGCATTGGTATAGCATATGTACCTGCAACTCATACCTGTTTATACAAATATGATATAATATACGTCGATATTGGTAGTAGAAATGATCGCAAAATAATAAGAAATAAAAATAAGAACACGCAGATTTTATGTGAAAAATCTTTATCGGGAAAAATCACGTGCAGAGGAGGTGAAATTGACAAATGTGGAAAACAAAAATGGAATAGGTTTTCGGCTATGTGCAGTTTTTAAGGGTTAAAAGACCTTTTTTTTCTAATTAAGGTCTAATAGAACAAGTATAGTCCTATATAGATTCAACTTGAGCGGCAAGGTCGTATCGCGGAGGTGAACCTTCTCCCCGACAGATCCTAATTTAGCGCCTCTATTTTATTTCTTTAACAAGTGAGTTGCACCTCGAACGGTTGAGGCTGAATCAAATGTGATTCAAGTCATACTACTCTCACAATACCTTGTGAGTTTTTGTGTATATTTAGAGTTTTTAGTGTTTGAATGAAAGGTAAAGTAATATTTAGTCTCTTAATTTAATTATTTTTCTTAACTTAGTTCCTGAAATTTTCTTTTTGGTTCAAATTAGTTTTGAAAATCGGTAACTTTTTTGTGACGTGGCATTACAATAAATTCTCACATCGTCTAATAAAAGATAATAAAATTTGCTTAAAAAAATTTAGGTTATGACATGGCACTATCTTAAAGTGCTACATTATCATAGGGACCAGCATTAGAAAATTTTATCAAGTTCAGGAGCTAAGTGGAAAAGAAATTTAAAGTGCCGAGATCAAAGATTGAATGTTGACTTATCCCTTCGAAATAAAGGAGAGAAATGACCTTTCACCATTAACAGTATGTTTAGAAGGTGAGTGCCAATGAGCTTGTTGAAGAAAGTATTGAGTTCCATTGATTTTGATCAAGCCCGCATCATTATTCGGCAATTGAAGCTGCATATTTAGAGAACAAAATTATAAAAGAAAAGAAGAAAAAATCAATTATATATCATAGAGTTATTTATATATGCACTTCAGCTATCAAGCAATCAGCAATTTCTTATATGTTATAATAAAAATTGATAATGGCGGTAGAACAATCGTAAAGCAATAAGAAAAGAAACTTAAGAACACAAATTTTACTTTGAAAAACCCACGGGTATAGAAGGATAAAGTTCACTAATGTTGAAAACTGAATGATACGAGAGCCTATATGATTAAAAGGTTGAAAAATTCCATACTAATTAAAGTGTAGTTCTATTCGATTCAACTTCTGGGGCATAATCTTTCGTTCGTACAGATCCCTTTATTTTGCCACTATATCTTATTTCTTTAACAAGTGAAGGAATTCGGATCACACAATTCTAACATTATATATTATGTATTAATTAATTTGTTACCGAAATATCATGGCCTCTGTTTTTTATAATGGATTGAGAAAGCTTATATATCTTTTGCAGTACTCCTTTTTTGTTTATTACTTTCACTCTACGATTTGACAAATCAATTGGGGACTGTAAATCACCATTTTTGTACGCAGCCCATTCTTTCTTAAGATCTCCCCAATGATTCGACCCTTTCCCACTCTTCTCCATGTAATCAAATTCCCAGTCATCCTCTGCAATTAATTAATTTGTTACCGAAATATCATGGCCTCTGTTTTTTATAATGGATTGAGAAAGCTTATATATCCTTTGCAGTACTCCTTTTTTGTTTATTACTTTCACTCTACGTTTTGACAAATCAATTGGGACTGTAAATCACCATTTTTGCACGCAGCCCATTCTTTCTTAAGATCTCCCTAATGATTCGACCCTTTCCCACTCTTCTCCATGTAATCAAATTCCCTGTCATCCTCTGCAATTCATTTCATTTTCATATATATATATATATACAATGTAAGCAATCTAGAAAAAGAAGAAGGAAGGAGAAGAAGATAAATGTAGTATGTTTTTGACATTACCAACTTCGAGTTCGTGTGTTAACGCAGAAGCAAAGCAACAGAGAAACAGAGATGACAAGATTAGAGAAAATGGGACGAAAATGGGTTTGTTCTGCATCTTCATGTTTGATCTTTTAGAGTCTAGAAAACCTAATGATTCTTTGAGAAAGTTGATTGAGATTATTTGTGGGGAAGGAAAGATCATAGAGGAGATTTATAATTTTCTTGGGAAAATAACAGAAAGGTGATTTTTCCTACGAGTTTCATGGTAACCAATCTCTGTTATTGATTTGAGTGGACCTTAAGAACAATTGGAAAACAACTTAAACAACAACCATCAGCCTTAGGCAATGAGATAGTATTGTTTGAAACAGTGATGCACTTCATTTGTATTCCTTTTTCAATAGTTTAATGTCATATCAGTATTTTCATCCCAAAAAAATCAAATCCAAATGAAAATCTTAAAATTTAAGATGAAATTAATGATGTGACATTAAACTATTAGAAAGAGATAATATCCCTATTTCATATATTTTTTATTGTTAAAATATACATTTTCCATCTATATATATATATATATATAGGGTTCTTATTCAAATAAGGTAAGATGTGGTGTGATTTTGTTTTTTTAGTATTCAATCTTATTTTGGTAAAAGTAATTATGTTACAAATGAGAAAGGGTAAATGGTTTATAAACCTAGAGATTAAATCACAGATTACGAATTATCTTGAAATCCAAATAAGTTATGGATATTCAATTAGTTGCATGATAGAGTTTTTATTTTAAATTACAGCAATGGGAAATGAGTAAATATAATACATTATACCCATAAATTTTAATATACATAGGAAAATTCGAATTTAAATTTGATCCAATCTAATTGAATCTTTAAAATTCAACAATTCAAATTCACTCAATCCAAATATGAAAACGATTGAAACAAATATTAACTTGAACCCACTTCAAAATTTGATCCATCTTTTCGAAGGAAAAAGAACCCTAGTTGCTCAACTTTTTCAAAACAAATCTTCGCTTTGTCGGTGGTGGGATTGGCTTTCAGTTAGTTGTTGGTTGTAACTTCTTTAATAGTATTCTTTAATTTTCTTTTGTTTTTAATTTAAGTCCATATTATTAGGATGTTTGTCCACACAAGATTTTTGTTTTGTCCACTCTATTTTTATGAAAGCAACGATGGCTTTAGTTTTAAATTTTTAGTCATGTTATAGCCTATATATGAGATTTGTCAAGGTAAGGGCCGTCAAATATATTGAGAACCATTCTCAAAGGGCCTTAGTATGGTAGAGCACAGTGATACGGTTTGTCACTTGGGACAATTGGCGGTGGTTTCTTGGCTGGTTGGAGTTTATCGTCATGTTGGTCTTTGTCCTTTTTTGGATTAATCAATGGACAAGGCTTTTGTGCATCAATTTTGTAATGTCTTTTTTATCGTTTGTATTGTGTAACATGCCTTTGTATTTTTATTGTTTATGGTTCCTATTAATGAAAATATTTTCTTAAAAAAAAAGACTTAAACCCAAAATTATCCAAATCGGATTGACCTGAACATGTAACCCAAAATCTCCTGAATTCTAAATTACCTAACTCAAAAATATTAAACTGACAACCTAAATGGATTGAACCCAAAACAACATGAACTTGAAATGACTCAAGCCGTGATGATCCGAATCCTAAATAGTCCTAACTTGAAACACTTTGAAATCAAAATCGATCAAGCCAAGATTGACTTATCCAAAACCAACCTCACCATGCAATTTAAAATTTTTAAATTAGTAAAGGGAAAATTTCACTTTGTCCCCATAAAAATGAAAAAATTTTGATTTAATCTTTTAAAAATTATAAAATATAGGTTATTGAAAATTACAATTTAATTTTAGCTCCCTAAAAAATGTTCTGGCTTCGCCCCTGATCATAATTGGTGTATGTTGTTTTACCTAATTTTACTATATTTCAAATTAATATTATAAATTACTTTCTTATATAATTCCGAATTTGTAAATTATTTAAAAGTTAAGAGAAATTATCACAATCAATAATAGGTAACAATAATTAAAAATACTTGTAAAATCACATGCACTGGATGCGGCTTATGAAATTAGTATATGTAAAATTGTGTATGATACAATATTTTTATACATAAAATGGTGTACAAAATACAAGTTTTAGATTTTTCATAGTTAGGGCCTATAAAGTTCCATCTTTCTTTGATTGAGTGGTTGCACTGGTCTTGCATTTTCTTCTACATGCTGAAAATAAAAATGAAAAACAAATTTCTTTGGGAAATTCTAATTTTAGAAAAAATTATTGATCATGGCTTAAGCTCAATTAATGTCTGCGTACATCATGGACAGCTACTCGGATTGCATGTACTTAATCTCTTGAAACAAATTTTATCCGGTAATATATAGTTCAAAAATTGCTTCAGAATCTCATTTGTAGACTTTAAATTAAAAGAGAAAACTTGATATGATTCAACCAAACAACACTAGAAAGAGCAAAACTTTACCACACAATACTACTATTAGGTACTTTTTACGATTTGGTCACACGACATGGGTATGGCACTAAACACCCTTGACCAATAAGCCAAACATTGGGTTCTATTTGCTTTTACTCTATTCAATTAGTTTGTATCAGTTCCCAACAAACTGATTTTTATGTTATTTTAGACCAAAAAATTTGTCGGTTTCTGATCCTACCGATCCAAATCGTCAATCTAGCCTAGAAATTACCTTCTTGTTGATGGTCCAAATGACACCTTCAGTGCAAGGAGGGACAGTCGAAAGAACCAACGGAGTTGTATTATCTCTTGCCATCAATTTTTATAAGGTTTGGATCAATCACCCCCATTGACCTTTCTTGGATATGATCAATCATCATTGTAATGTTACTTATGAGCTGTAAAATTTGTTTATAAACAAATTAATTATTTAAAAAGAAACATATTTCCATAATTTACTAATTCTCTATGATGCTGATGGAATTTTTTTCTTTTTTGTCCTTTCACCTTGGAGAGGAAAGGATTAGGTGAACCAAACTTGTAAAGTAGTGCAACAACAGCTATATTGTTCTTCACTTTAGGGTCCTTGCATTGGTGCACCATGTCTACCTCCAAGGCAAACCTATTTATACATATATGTTATATTATATGTTAATAATGATAGTGGGAATGATCGCAAATCAATTGAGAACACGTAGAATTTTCCTGGGGAACTCTTATCGGAAAAAACCATGGGCAGAGGAGGAGAAATTCACTAATGTTGAAAAACAAGAATAAAAGAGGTTTTCAGCTATGCGTAATTCTTAAGGTTAAATGACCTTTTTAAATTAACATCTAATAGAAGATGTATAATCCTACACGGATCCAACTGGTGCCCCAATTTTGACTCTCTATTTTATTTCTTTGACAAGTGAGTTTTACTTCAAACTTTTCAGGCCGAATCAAACAAGATTCGGGTCATATAACTTTAACAATATATATAAACCTTGTGAGTTTTGGTGTATATATAGAGTTTTTAGTGTTTGAATAGTAAAGTAATATTTAGTCTCTACATTTGATAATTTTTGTTAACTTAGTTCCTGATAATTTCTTTTTGGTCTATATTAGTTTTGAAAATCGGAAACTTTTCCTAGTTTTGGTCCATGTAGTGATGTGGCATTACCATAAATTCTCGCATTGTCACAAAAAAATTAAATTTCTTTTCTTATAAAGATTTAAGTTATGACATGGCACAGTCTAAGAGTGTCACATTATCATAGGGGCCAACATTAAAAAAATTTATCCCTTTGAAATAATATTTAAAGTGTGGAGCTCAAAGATTAAATGTTGACTTATCCATTTGAAATAAAGAAGAGAAATAACCTTTGGCCATTAACAGTATGTTCAGAAGGTGAGTGCCAATCAGCTTTGATGAAGAAAGTATTGAGTTCCATTGAATTTGATTAAGCCCGCACCATTATTCAGCCATTGAACCTACATATTCTTAGAACAAAATTAAAGAAGAAAATAATAAAAAATCAATTATATTTCATAGAGTTATTCATATATATATATAAGCGCATTTGAACCAACATCCTCTTGCATTGGTAATAATATCCATGCCAATCGAACAATAAGCAATTTCTTATATATATTATGTATTAATTAATTTGTTAATGAAATATCATGGCCTCTGCTTTTGGTAATTGATTGAGAAGGCTATATATCTTCTGTAGTTCTCCTTTTTTCTTTATTATTTTCACTCTACGATTTGACAAATCGATTGGGGACTATAAATCACCATTTTTGCAAGCAGCCTATTCTTTCTTAAGATCTCCCCAATGATTTGGCCCTTTCCCACTCATCTCCATGTAATCAAATTCCCTCTCATCCTTTACAATTCATTTCATTTTCATATAAATACAATGTAAGCAATCTAAAAAAAGAGGAGGAAGAAGAAGAAGATAAATGTAGTTTGTTTTCGACATTACCAACTTTGAGTTCATGTGTTGAAACAAAAGCAGAGAAACAAAGAAACAGAGCTGACAAGATGAGAGAAATTGGGACGACAAGTCCATTAGTCCAAATTAAAAATAAATTACAAATTACAAATATAAACAATTACAAATAACCCAATACCAAATACCCAAAGCCTACTAAAGCCCAAATGTAAAACCTAGCCCACTAACTAAACTTTTCAAAGAAACCCTAGACCCCTAAACTCCAACAGTCGTAGCTCTCGCCACGTTGGTCACCTTCGCCACGTCCGGACACAAGGACACCTTATAGATCTTGTCGTACCTACAAAACAGAAAGAAAACTAAAATGAAAAGAAAATATACAAAAACAAAATGTATTCTAGCAATGAACGCCATACGAATCATTGTAAATTTTGTACACATGAATACTGAAATTGGAAAGCAATTTTTAAGGTATAAATTTTTGTTTTTACATTTTATTTTAAAACTAAAAAATATATAAAATATAGATTTAGGTTTTTTTACTTGACCGTTCGTCTTCTGCCACCATAGGCAGACGAGGATGCCGTCCCCGATGAAGGATGACCCCTTCCTTTGTGCGCTAGTGACCCTTGGCCTCCTTTTGGTTGCCTAGGTTTCGTTAGAGGGGAGTTTTGTTTTTTCTTTTCTTTCGAAGAAACCGAAAGGGTTTCTTATTTTTTGGAGGTTTTGGCTAAGATTTTGGAAATTTTGGCGTTGGATCTCAATTCGAGGCATCGAAGAGGACAAGGAGGGAGTTTTCTTTGAACTCAGGCCATCGTAAGCGGTGACCACCACCGCCAATGATCAATGGCCCACAGCGGGGAGGTCCTAGGACCCCATGACGGCAGCCAAGGGGCCATTTGAGAGAAAACAAGAAAAAAAAAGGTTTTTTTGAGGAAAGGGATGAAAATTGAATTTTTTTTCAAGATTTTGGCTTTTATAAAGTTTTCAAAACTATGTCGTTTAGGCTCTATTCTAATGGCCTCAAAACGACTCATGTTTTTAGTCCAAACCCGAAACCTAACCCGAATACCTCGGGATCCGCATGTTTTCAAAAAGGGGCTATTTAACCTTTTAGCCCTTTTGCGTTTTTACCTTTTTTAATTTTTTTTTAATTTTAATTCATTTTAATTTTTGCCATTTAATTTTATTTTCAGTTTAGTCCCTTAACCTAACGTTGACCCCATGGGGAGTGACACGTACATAAAGGCTGGGATATTTACCCTTTTGAGCCTTGCATTTTTATTTTTGTTTTAATTTATCCTTTATACTATTTTTTAATTTATGCCTTTAATTTGCTTAGAGTTTTAATTTAGTCCCTTATTTATTTATTTCAGCCCCTTTACTTTCTTTTTTTTTGCAACTTATAATTTTTTTAATTTTTTTTCAATTCAATCCCTTTTATTGTTTGTTTTTATTTTGTTCTTTTATTTTTTATTTTCTTCCTTTATCTATTTTTTTTAATTTGTTATTTTAAATTATTTCATGATTGCATTTTTTATTATTGTTATTATTGTGAGAATTAATATTATTAATATTATCATCATTTTTATTATATTTTATTTAATTGTTGTATTATTGCTTATTTATTTATTTATTGTCCATGTATTTATTTCAAATTTTACCATCACCATATTGTATATTATGTTTACATACATTCCTCATTTCATATGCAATGTTCAAATAAAATTAATTGCCCAATATTCTATGCATTGTATACATAAAATTTCAAAATCGAGGCAATGTTCTTTACTTAGGGAACTCGAGAAAATTGTGCCCTAACTTACTGTGTATGGTTTTCTCTTCGAACCGATGTAATTGAATATCCTACTTAAAATTAAACTATACAAGATTTGAAGCAATAATTAGAAACGCTATTCATTTTCGAAGATTTGAGATGGTGTGCCCTAACTTACTGAACATGACTTTTCCTCTTGATTGACTCGAAATAAACGAGCTTTCTTCGCAAAATTCAATTTATAAATGGAATCGAAGCATATCATTCACGCATTTAAGGTTTTGATTTTAAATTATTCTCGAGTTCTTGATTTTTCAACAACTAAGACATTAAATAATCGACTAGGTACCAATTTTGGGTGTTTGAGGGTGCTAATCCTTCCTCATGCGTAATTGACTCCCGAACCCTTTTTTTATTTCGAAGACCAAAATCATCGTTTAATAATTTTAAATATTTTACGAGGTGATCAAATCAAACCAAATTAAAAAGGATTGGTGACGACTCCATTTTCGTTTTTTTTTCAAAATAAAAGTCGGGACTTAAAAAAAAAGGTTTCGACAACTTGGTGACTCCACTAGGGACAATAAGAGAGTCAAGCCACAAGTTGATTATTTTTTTGGTCTTTGTTGAAAATTGAAAACTCGGTTTTAAATTATTTTGCAAACCTTTGCATTTCATGTGATGCTTTGTTATTAATGTTTGTGTAAATATTGTTAGGACATAGTTTATTTTCCACACATCGCATATTTGTTCTACTACACCCTCTTAAGTGAAAGTGAGAAATTATTCCTTTGTGAGGTATTCACCTCCGTGCAGGTGGAACGATGGAAATATTCCATACCCTTTTTCAGTCAAATTCATGCAAATTCTTAGTAATTAATGTATGTATTTTAAATGCATATTAATTATTAATATATTTCATTTAATGCCCATTTATATTTTTTCCAACTATTCGAAATGTTTTAATATATATTAATATATTTATTTACGTTATCATTATTATCATTTATTATTATTTATTTAAAAAATGTTTCTAATATAATAAATAAAAAAGAAAATCAAGGGTCATACCTTGATTAGGGGTCGTCGTCGCCGTTTCGGACGGAGCCCTTCTGGACGTCGTTCGTGTTTATGGGGGACTCCAGCAAGGAAGTTTTTCATCGATTCAAAACAAAAACAATATTAACGATAACAAACAGATTTTGAATATAAAAAAAATAATAAAGATTTTTGAAACATATTTTTAGTTTTAGAAAAAATCCAGTTAGATCTGGATTCATACAGGTATAATAACAAAACGGGTTTAGAAAGTGAAAAGTAATAAAAAAAATCAAAAACATTCCTTTAAATTTCTTCAAAAATCTAGGAAAATATTTTTTTAAAAGAAAAGTAAAAAAAAAAAAAGAAAAACAATCAAAGATTGAATCAGACTCGTTTCCAGAACCTTAAAAAAAAACCTTTCTTTCGTTTTTTAAAAAAAATCTAGATTAGATTCGATTGGATCTAAGCCCATATCCACGTTTTATAAAAGAAAAGGGACTTTCGGCTTACCTAGACGCCGTGTACGTCGTCGGGGAACGGTGGAGGAGGACGAGCTGGAAACGGATCGATGATGGCGCCATGGTCGGAAAGAGGGAGCATGGAGAGGTTTTTTGAGAGAAAACAAAATGAATTTTTTTTTTTTTTTGAAAATAGGAAGTAAAATGAAATTTTTGTTGAAAAATTTGGTATTTATAACACTATTCTAACGACATCATTTTGGGAAGAAGTTTAATCCCCAAAACGATGCCATTTTGCCATGACCCGACCAACCTAACCCGC